>JAVCKV010020901.1:0-16979 GCA_032274145.1 Herpochondria borealis | reverse complement strand
ACAAGTTGGCACGTGCGTTTCGGTTCCGCACTGGCTGTCGCGCGCTTGCCGACGAGCACACAAACTTGCACACATGCCGTGCCAACTGACTGACCGACGGACCGATCGACGGGGAAGCGAGGTGAAGAAAATAATAATGAAAAACAAATAAAATAGACCGACAGAAAAAAGAATCCAGAGTAGTACAGTACAAATAAAAATATCATAAAATAATATAAAATAAAATAAAATAGAATTATAAAAAAATAATAATAAAAGAAAAGAAAAGAAAATAAAATAAATAGAAAAATAGAAAAACAGAACAAAGTAGAAACGAATGTAGAGCAGTACAGTAGAAAGAAATAAATAGATAATTTAAAAAGTATATAAACATAAAGACTGACTGTAGTACCGTAAACAAAATAAATAAATAAATAAAAAAGATTGTAATGCAGTAAATCTAATTGAAGAGAAGAATAGAAAAAAAATAAAAACACTTCTGAACGTGCAGGAGTACAGTAAAATATTTAAATAAAATAACAATAAATAAAAATGATTGTAGTGCAGTCAAAATAACTGAAAAGAAGATGGATAGATGTAGATAGAAAAACTAAAATAAAAATAATACTGAGCAGGAAGTAGTACAGGAAAATCTATAAATGCCGACTCCCTTTTGGTCGACCTTGACCTTGGGCTCCTCACCAGCCTCCCCACCGGCGTCCCCGAGGACCCGCAGCCGCACGTCTGGATTTCGCCGCCGATAGTCGGCCGCCACCCCCTACCACCGCTTCAACTCACAGACCACCGAGTCCGGCCATTGTCGTGCGTCACTCCTCCCCGTTCCCTTAAACCCGATCGAACGACTCGAGCCAGGCGGCGGAAGCCCTACACGTATATCCAAGCTGCAGGGCCTAAATACATGTCTTGCGCAGCAGTAGCGAGTCTATGTGCGTCTCAAGCGAGATGATATCCACCAAGCGCCGCTGCAACATGTGCACCACTTTTCGAAAGTGCATTTCGCGTCTTTCCGCCCGCATTTCCGCCACCCGCTTCAACGCTCCGTTTTTTCTTCTTCGTTCTTCCGGTTCCCTTCATTTTCGATTGGTCGTCGTCGTCCGCCTCCTCCACCTTCTCCTCTTCATCCTTGGACTCCTCTGTATCGCTCGTTTCCTTATCAGGCAGACATTGGATCCATCACACCATGTTCGCACACACAAATGCGCGCCTGCCAGCTTTCGCAGCAACATTTGAATCATCCGTCCTGCAGAATCCTGCTCTTCAAATTGGGCGAACACTCGCCGTAGTGTCCGGGTAACAGCGCTCGCAGCTCAGCTGTCCGAAAATCAGATTTCTCACGCCCGTCCACCAGCATTTTGAAACGCACAACCACGATATCGAGCCGCGGAAGCAGGCAGAACCACACGCCCAGTCTCGCCCCGACGACAAGGGTGGCCTCATCACTACGAACTGGCTCGCCCTACGCCTTATAACATTCGTCCGATCCGACGGTTCCGCGATCGGTAAGGACGCCAATTTCCCGTTTCTTTCGCGCAATTTCCGCCCATGCTGCCGGGGCAACCGACGAGTAGCCCCATTTTCTCGCCTTATTCGAGCCTTTCGCCGTTCCAATCCGTGCCATGCACCTTGCTGGACTCTCCACCGCCGCTGTCTTTGGACTCGACGCGATCCTCTCCCTCCTCACTATCCAACACAGCGACGTCCAACCCGACTCCGCAAGCCGCCCAAAAACTTGGCCGCCTGCCGTGCGAACACGTACAGCGACAGCGAGCAGCCTGGCCATGCGGTCGGCCAGCGCAAACGCTCGCTGCACCCGCACCCACACCAAAATATCGCCGCCTCGTAGAACATCTGCCGCACTTGTGTTTTACTGCGGTGAAGAATGGCACGTGTTCCCGTCGGGGTAGCTGGGGTGTGCCAGTGGGCACGTGGGCACTTCACAGTACTTCAAGTACTGTTCAATATTCCAATTAAAATCATTAAAGTTGGAGTGCAGTACACACTGCGTACTGTACTTCAACTTGCCAATACATCAATTCACTGTACTATGCACTCGAAGTACGATAAGTAGGTAGTGTATTGCAAGGAGTGTACGGATAGAGGTTGGGCTAACTTTGCGTCGACCCGGTGAAAAAGGGCGAGAAAATGGAAGTACACGACGCGCCAGGTATCGGCGTATCTTCGCGTGTGCAAAAGATGTCGAACAGCCTCGGGGACGTGGTGAACCCCGAAGTGTTGGTCGCGCAGTACTGCGCGGATGCGTTACGTTCTTATCTCATGTGAATGTGTCCGTTGGAGCAGTTGAAATCATGGGGCAACGGAAGGCCTTCAATACCTGTCGCGGTTTCTCGCACGGTTCTAGCGGGTCGTGGTCGACCCGACAACAGACGCGGTCTGTGCAGTGGCGCAACGACGTGCAGACGCAGCAGACGGTGCTACAACGTCCCTAGTTTGGTCTTTATGAACACGGTGCTCATTTTTTCTTCTTAAAAAAAAGTCGGGAGAGCACCAACCTCAACGTATTGCTCGGCCCGAGCGCGCAGGACCGCCTTCCGAAAAGAAGTACGCACACTTAGGCGCCAAACTCCTTTTCATTTTGATTTACTTACTCCTGCTGTCGGCAGACTCACACCGATAGCATCCAAACAAAGAAAAAAATGACTATACCTTTGTTCCATCCTCGCACGCGCACATTTTTGCAGCGCACACGTTGGAAGCAGGAGGTGTTGAGAGACAGAAAAAGGAAAGTGAGTATCCAAAGAGAAAGAGAGAAAGAGAAAAAGAGAGAAAGAAAGAGAGGGAGAGAATGAGAGAGAGAGAGAGGGACAGCAGTCTGCTTAGCTGACTCGGATGCGACATGTGGCCGAAGTAGTCCGGCTGCCGAGGTGTTTATTTTGAACAATAATGAAAAAATTAAATTAAATTAAATTCTGTACAAAAATCACGCATTGGACCGTACACGTCACGTTGCGCCGTGGACACGTGGTTGTACACTTGTGTTTCTAGACGCAGAAAGGAAACTTGGGCAAGGACTGGCGATTTTGGGGCCAGCGCGGTGTGTGTGTTGTTGGTGTTGTGTTTGCCTCTTTCTCTCTCTTCGAGGCATCGGCCCGCGTTTTAAGTAGTAAAAAGGTTTCTTAAACGGCACGTGCCGCCGGGGAAACACAAGTTGGCACGTGCGTTTCGGTTCCGCACTGGCTGTCGCGCGCTTGCCGACGAGCACACAAACTTGCACACATGCTGTGCCAACTGACTGACCGACAGACCGATCGACGGGGAAGCGAGGTGAAGAAAGTAATAATGAAAAACAAATAAAATAAACCGACAGAAAAAAAGAATCCAGAGTAGTACAGTACAGATAAAAATATCATAAAAAAATATTAAAAAAATATTAAAAAATATTAATAAAAAAATTATACTAATAAATAGAAAAAATAGAAAAACAGAACAAAGTAGAAACGAATCTAAAGTAGCACAGTAGAAATAAATAAATAGATAATTGAAAAAATATATAAACATAAAGACTGACTGTAGTGCAGTAAACAAAATAAATAAAAAAATAAAAAAATTGTCATGCAGGAAAACTAATTGAAGAGAAGAATAGAAAAATAAAATAAAAACACTTCTGAACGTGCAGGAGTACAGTAAAAGTAGTTCATAAAAAACAATAAAATAAAAAATGATTGTAGTGCAGTGAAAATAACTGAATAAAAAAATCGAAACTGAACGTACTGTAAGTAGTACAGAAAAATATGTATTAAAGCAGCCCCCCGCACCTGCCTCCCCCCCCGTCCTCCTCTCCCCTCTTTCCTTCCCCCTCGTCGCCGCTCTCATTTCCCACGGTTTACCCCCCGTGCCCACAACCACCATCTCTCTTTCCCTCCCTCACCCTCTGCCTTAGCTTATCACTCATACGCTCTCTCCTCATGGCCCCGCTGAGGAAGCACGCCTCGGCATCGCGCCAGAACACCCGCTCTGCCTTTCCGCGCGTATCGCGCC
This sequence comes from Herpochondria borealis, assembly GCA_032274145.1. NCBI lineage: Eukaryota > Rhodophyta > Florideophyceae > Ceramiales > Ceramiaceae > Herpochondria > Herpochondria borealis. Next base: position 12,983 of record JAVCKV010020901.1, on the reverse strand, counting down.
CATACCCACCGCACCCACCGCACCCACCGCATCTGCAGCAGTCCCCTCACACCGTCCACGCACCGCAACTGTCACATCAGCCGCCGCCGCCGCACTACGGCGCACACCCGTCACACCCGTCGCAACGTTTCGCGAATGCGCCGACACCCCCGGATCCATCCCATCCATCTCAACATCTGCAGCATCCGCAGCATCCGCAGCATCCACAGCACCCGCAACATGCAATGCAGCACCCGCAGCACCCGCAACAACAATCACCAAACCCGCTTGCCCAGTCCACGCAACACCTTGCATCTACACTTGCAGGTTTCTACCAGTTTCGGCCGTGCAACAGCCTGCTTTACCACCGCCGTCGAGCTCCACTCGACAGCCCGTCTCGCTTGCTAGCGGGCAACAGAAGATGAGGCCGTCGCGAGCTCCACTGTCACCGCCGCCGCCGCCGCCGCCGCCGCCGCCGCAGCAGCAGCAGGCCAGCCCTATTTCTGGCCAACCGCCGCATGCTACCACGCCGCCTGGAACCTCGTTACAGTCGCAACAGCAGAGACCGTCTGGTCCGGCCTCCCAGCCGCTAGATGAAGTCCGTCAGGCAATGCCGCCTTCGCAACAAAAGTCATCCTCGCAACAACCTTCGCAACAGCAACAGCAGCAGCCAGCGCATTCACAGAATGCCCGACCACACGGCGCCAGCGACTCGGCGCCGGGCTCACCGCGTCGTCAGATCAAATTTCACGATGCATTGGAATATCTGGAGAGGGTGAAGAGTTAGTTCGCCGAGCAACTGTCGGTCTACAATCCGTTTTTGGATATCATGAAGAAGTTCAAGGAGCGGACATACAATACAACGGAAGTAATCCGCCACTTTTCTGAGCTCTTTCGCGGGCACAATGATCTCATTCTCGGCTTCAACACGTTCCTCCCGCCGGATTACAAAATTCAGCTCACTGAGAATCGCGCCACTGGTGCTCTGAGCGTCGGGTTCATGGGTCCGGAGGGTTTCACTGTACTTCCTACATACCACAAGGTCGCTGCGTCGAAATCTGGCGAGTCGAAATCTGGCCCGCCTCCCATGCGCCCGCAATCTTCCAAGCGTCCATCTGCATCCGCTGGCTCTAGTCCATTGAAGCCCAAGGATTCAAGGAATTCTGCAACCCCGCCACCAACACAAGCTCAAACACGAGCGTCGATGCCAGTGCCTGTTGTAGCTGCTGAACGAGAGAATCCAATGGAAATGACGCTCACTCCACATCCAAAACCGAAAAGCAGCCGTGGGAAGGGCACATCATCTCGCACGGCGAAGAAGGCGCCCGTCAACGACCCGAATGGGCTTGATAGCGGAACTGACAACGGCGAGTCGGCTTTGAAAAAACACGAATTTGAGCGAGCCGCCATCTTTGTTATGCACATCAAGGACCGTTTCACGGATCAACCAGACGTATTTTCAGAATTTCTCCGCGCGCTTGCGCGTGCTCGTGAGGAAAAGACCAGAATTCGCCAAGTCTTTGAAGCAGTTGCACACTTTTTTGGACCTCATAAGGATCTCCTCAAGCAGTTCAGGGATTTCATCCCGCAGTCTTCTTCCGAGTTTCCTGTTGATACCATGCGGTCAATTTTCAAGCCGCCGCTCAAGCGAAGGGGTACTGGGAACTCAAAATCCCCCAACGGCAAGGAAAGCGCTAACCGCGGCGTTGAAAAGTCCGTTCGCCAGCGAGATACGAAGTTCTTTGAGGGCCTCAAGGCTCAACTCGGACCAAGTAAGTCATACCTTTACAACGATTTTCTTAAGTGTCTTAGTCTTCTTTCGCAGGGAATCGTGTCTCGTTAGGAGCTCTTGCTTCTCACCGGCGAGAATCTGGCAGAATGTACTGACACCCAAGATGATTTTTTAACTTATGTGGCAACGATGTCCGAAGCAGATGGTTCCGTGGATGGTGAAAAAGAAGCTATGTCTTCTGCGTCCGAAGAAGAGGAAGCCAATCCTGTTGATGATGAATATATGGAGTACTACCTTTCCAAGCCTATTTCTGAGGTGGCATCTGAAAAGGGTGAAGAGAGGTCATTCTTTTATCGACTATTGCCTAACGACTTCCCGAAGCTGGAGTGCTCGGGTCGTTCTGCACAGGAACAACGTGTTCTGAACGACGTGTGGATTAGCACTACAAATAACACACAAGAATTCAGCCTCATGCAACGCAACAACTGCGAACACAACCTTTTCCGCTGCGAAGATGATCGTTATGAGCTTGAAATGGTCATCTGCTCCAATGAGGCAACGATCAAAAAATTGGAAACCATTCTGGGCACCATGTCCAAACTTTCGGAAAACGAGAAGAAGCTTTATGAACTCGCAGCCGGGGCGCTTTCGCCAGTCCACTTCAGCGCTATTCGTCGCCTCTACAGTCATGGTGGAGATGAAATCGTGCAACAGGTGAAGATTAATCCATCTGCTGCTCTACCGATCATCCTAAACCGCATGAAACTTAAGGATCTAAGCTGGCGCAAGACACGTGCTGAGATGAACAAGGTGTGGCGAGAAGTCGGTGAGCGCAACTATCACAAGAGCCTGGACCACCGAAGCACATTCTTCAAAACGGTCGACAAAAAGGACCTCAGCGTGAAGAGTTTGGTCATAGACATAATCGACCCTGTGGCCAGCATTATGGCGCGTGATGCGGAAATGACGCGCGCTCGCACGTACGCGATTCCGAAAGGCGCGGGGGGAACAAACAGTCGAAGCAGTGCGATAAAGGCCCTTGCGGATGCAGCCAACTATCCGCGAGGCATTGCACCACGGCGGTTGAACCTTCGGTTCGAGCTTGCACAAAGTCACAAGATTGTCTTTGATATGATCAAGGCGACATGCACCGATGAAATCACCGTCCACGCGAAGAGCACGATTGGGGAGTTTGGTCGCTTCATCGAAGAATTCTTTGACGTTGACCTTCAGAATGGCGTGCGTCGTGAGCGAAAGAATTCCAAGCGCGACAAAGAGCAGCAGTACGGTCCTGTGTCATCGGTACTGTATGGGGATGAGCCTATTTACATCATGCTGCGTCTGTACCACATCCTGTACGAGCGGATTGAGACGGCGCAAGTGCTCGCGGAGGAACAGACGACCGACTTGCTCCGACGAAAGAGACTGGACGAGGAGTACAAGAAAAGAATGTCTGGGAAGAGCCATATGTCAAACGTGCAAACCAAGCCTTCATTGTTTACACGCTCCAACAAGAACGGCGACAATGACTCTGGTTTCTCTCTCTGCTCGCCGATCGAATACCCATCGGAGCTGTTGGAAGAGTTCTTGGCGCTGCTACGGCCATTCGTTGGCGGAAATCTGAAGGTTGCGAAATTCGAGGACAAGTGCCGATGTTTGCTCGGAACAAGCGCTTACATCGTTTTCACCCTGGACAAGGTGGTTCAGCGCGTCGCGAAGCAGATCTCGTTGGTATTTGCCTCAGACGGGATCGCACATCAAATGATGCAACTGCTGGAGGAAGCTGTGGAAGCGCTCGCGCGCTCGGACAAAAATGGCGGCAGGCTAGATGGAATCTCGGCAGAGGAGCTGCACTATGTGGAGGAAATCGGGCTCGTGAGCAACCGTGGCCTGGCCAGTCTTCAGATGTTCCGGTTCTGTCGCGAGTACTGCAAGCTGCCGCAGTTGCGGACAAGCGACTCGGAAGTCGATGCAATGAGCGAAGCGGGCGTGCAGAAAGATCCCGTGGCCGCCCAGGCGCGGGCGTGTGACAGGGACGCCAAGGCACTGATGCTGATTGAGATGGTCGGACAAAGTAACGATGGGCATCAGCGTAAGCGGTTGTCGGTCGCAAATGATGAGGTGAAAAGTCTTCTTGGGTTACGCACGTCGTATGGAAACTCCTCGCACCGCGAAGAAGACGAGGAATCAGAAAGCAACGATGGAAGCGACAGCGCGTCCCGTGAGGCCGGCGGTAGTGGGAACTGCGGGACAATCGGCAGGGAAGGTGGAGAGCGCGGGCGGGTATTCAAGCACGGGCAGCACAAAAGAACGGCAACAAGTGGCGGGGTCAGCAGACGAACAAGATCGGGCGGCGGCAGCGGCGCTGAGCTAACGATGGCGTCGCCTTTGTCGACGTCACAACCAAATTTTCTCAAGTTCCGACCTTCCCTCGCCGTGGCCGAGAAGCGTATGCAGCAGGTGGAAGTGCAGAACGGGCTGCTGCTCGAGTATCGTTCGCCCGGGTACTTTTCCTACAAGTCGGACACGGAGGATGTCGTGCGGCTGGTCGGGCGACGGCGAAAGTTGACCGAGCGCGACCCGGACTCGGTGGCAGAGTCGAATGCGAACAACGCGTGGGCGAGAAAGTTCCGCCGGAAGTTCAACCTAGACGCGCGGCAGCGGCAGCGCGAGTAGGAATGTGGAGGACGCGTAGAAGAAGGCGAACTGAAGCAGGAGCAGGGACAGCAGGGCGAGTGGGTTGACAGGCAGCGTGAGGAGAAGAGCGACTGCTACAAGGACGGTGGCGGTGGTGATGGCGCAGGTCACGTGACGATGACTGAGGCCAAGGCAGAGATACAGCCAAACGGTGAGGCTGGTGCTAACCTTGGGGCTAGGACGGAGCTCAAGACGGGGTCTAGAAATTTCAGTGACGCAAAAGCGAGGCGTTCGGAGTGAAACGCTGACGGTGTTACTGGATGTGCCTTTGATTTGTGTTTTGCTTGATCGCTTCTGTCTACTCATCCGCACATCCCGTTTTGTTTGATTCAAGCTGTTTATTTGTTTTTATTGCTTTAGTCGTGCATGATTTGCAACCAACTCTCTATTTTTGAAGGGAGTCCAGCGCTGGCTCCCTATGTTGCCTGTTTTAAAGGTAGAACCAACAGTGCAAGCAGATGAAAAGATGTTACGCTCAAATAGCTCTTGAAATTGTTTTCAGGGAGGAAGATGGTGACGGGGCGAGTAGAGAGAAACTATGGTTGCGGAATGACAGAAGCCGATGGCACGGGTGTCGACTTGCAACGTAGGTGAAATGTGCTCGGGTTTGGGGATTAAAAAATCCTCGGAGGAACTTGACAGCTAATAGGAGGTGTGACACACGCACCTAGGGCAATATCCGTCGCCAAAGAAGCAACTAACTCGCCATGGACACAGAGAAAGCCGAATAATCACACAGAACAATGCTAAAAAGCCAAAAAGCCAATATCAAAAAACACAAAGAATAATAACTGAACCAGAAAGAAAATAAAATAAAAGGAAAAAGAAGCAGCCACAGGGGAGGGGACAGCGTATTTGAATGAATTCATATCAACTGTTTTCATATTTGAGCGTAACATATGGTTACCAGTCACCACTATATACTAGCCATACAGTGTGTTCTAAGGTAGTCGCACTAAGCCACATGTAGTATATTTTTTTCTTTAAAACCCGCGCTTCATCTCACTACCAGGGCCGTATATGTGACTAACTAACTACCAAACTTGTTAGTTATTTAGCAGTACAAATAAGGCACTAGTTAGTCACCGTTAGTAAAAATTTACGAACACCTTCCTTTGCTTCATATGCGCCCATATCAGAGCATAAAGAACGTGTACTGTGCTTTGAAGACCTCTTTCGTTACTTGGTTGACTACAGAGCGAAATGCCGACGCCCGCGGGTGCATCAGACCTGTTTAGCTCATATCACGGCTATTGAGCTCATTAGAAACGAACACAAGAATTACTTCGGTCATTGCAAGGGAACTTGAGAGCAGTGACTGCTTCTGGTGGTTTTAAACTTTCCCTGGGCCACTAAAAAGCCGCTCTGCAGAAGCTGAAGATTCTTTAGATACCAAACATGTCTTTGCAAATCCATTTAATGGAACCGGACTGATAAGGCTCGACGAATAATTTTTCTCTGCCCAAAAGGTTATTGCTTACAATGGATGCTTTCTGCCATTCTTTTCTGAGTCTGAAAGCATGTCTTTGTGGAAAATAGAAAATAGGACCTGCAGATTGGTTCCAATTTTCTTCATAGTTCTATCCATCTCTTGCAATTCTCGAACGACGGAGTGGTAAAGGAGGCTCATGTACTGATCCCTCCACAGAGGTGAAAGATCAATTTTCTCTAACTGCCAATCATTAATGTCAAGACAAGCAGCAATATGGAAGAGAACGTTCGATGGGACTCACGTATCTCAGGCTCAGGCTCGCTGTCTTCCATGCAAGCCAGTGAATGACACAGTGTAGAATAATCATCAACCTGTTTCCAGATATGGCCAAGGGGCTTTTCAAGTGCAGTAGCGATAGATCGCGCAAGTTATTTAGCCTGAGTTTTGACAAGCTGCTGACGACGTGCCTCGTCGCGTTCTTTGTCTGAAAGTGATATACAACTAATGCTGGCATGGGAGACAGTCCCTTGAATGTCGCTGTCGTTCAAGGAAAGGGCACCAGTCTGTGCATAGAAACGAGTATCGTTCTTAATCATGTCACTGGCCATGATTAGTACGACGAGAATTGTTCGTACTCATATATTTTCTACGTGACAATCTATAATTTTTATGCGTAGTAAAACGTCAGCAGATAACTCGCTGACTATTTAGAAGGGATGGCGATTTTTATAGTCATTTAATTCTAAGTATAAGAAGTCCTTACCTACAAAATCAAGTTGATGTATAATTAATGGGAGAAATTAAACCGCATCTTATAGGTAGTCCTCATAAGTTCGAGACAGTTGGATTCCATACGGACGTGACAATATCAAAAATCAGAGGCTTCAATATCTGACTGAGACGCCTTAGGGTTACTGACGTCTACAGGTGGAGATTCAATATCAAGTTGGCTCTTCATCTCAAGTTTTTAGCAGGTGTCTCTTCAGCGAGAGATACCGATGCGATGCATCCGTCCTAAAATGGTTAGTATTCTTACTACTATTAGGCGATCTGCCTATAGAAAATTGGTACAGACGTCAACCTGGCTTCAGTTGCCAGTTTTTTTCAAAATTAGAATAAAGGACTGTTTCTTAGCTCTACTCCTTGAATTAGGTTAATAGTTAAGACTGGCATTACCACGATGCCACACCTCTTAAAAGGATTACCATATTATGTTACCAGACGGAAGCGGGGTAGCAGGTACCTCCCATCTGGGCTGCGCTTTTGCAGGCAGTCTAGCGTCTGCGTTTCTGTTAGACTGTCCATGGTGAGGGACAGTAACATTTACAGCTTCAGGAGCTGTTGGTATAGACGGAACTGAAACGGTATACGAGAACGCGTACCGAGTACTTGTCACCGGTACTGCTTGTTTTACCACTTTTTTAGAGTATTTCTCGCCCCATGAAACTGAATGAGACTGGCCCTGATAATTTTTTTCATATCGTCTGAAAAGCGTGAGAAGATTGTAACTGCCTAATAGGTCGAACTCTGATATGTCTTGTGATTATAGTGTCTGGGCTACTGGACGCTGTATCTACCCTAGCCGCCCTGTAGTCGTCACCTGCATGAATTGCAGTTTACAGGGCGTCTCCGATTTTTGAAAATTGTGACGTCTCTTGCAAGTGCATGACCGAAGGTTTTAACCCAGGTAGTAACACTTTTATAAAGTGCCAAATTACCTTCTTCGTACAGAAGATGTTACCTTTGGCTCGGGAAAAAGCACGGTGCTTGTCATAGTAGTTTTATCGTTCTCATGGGGCTATTTTTTAACACTGTCCCTCGAGTCGAGAGCTCTGGTTAAGAAAGGTTTTGAGCGCAAAGTTTTTTAATAATAACCTTTACTGCCTCAGTCTAGCACGGAGTACGCTCTAGTGCGCTCTCACCTATCTCAAGGTGAGAGATGACCTCGTTTCTAGCTTCTCCTTGAGGAAGATCATGAAAAATAAGTAAGGCGACTCCTTCCGAAATATAATTGTAGTCGAAATGTTTCTTAAGTTCACCTAAATAATTAATGCTATCGAATGAGATAGTTTAGTGCGGCGTGCTAGCTCACTCCCGTCGCGCGCACACAAGGGGACAGAGTGGTACAGCGGAATACGGGGGGGATGCCGCCGCGAACGAGGACGCAGGACACGTGTGGATGAACGGGTTTCATCTTTCAGCTTTTTGTGCAACCACTCTGAAGCGCTGGCAACCACCCAAAAAGAGCAAAAAGAATGGGAAGAAAGGACGGAAAAAGGAGGTGAAAGACGGGAAAAAGGCTTTACTTGGGGGTAGCTCAGACGTGCTACTAAAGGCACTTCTCGGTACCTTCTTCATGATCTCTCCTCCCAACCCCGGCGCGCCCCAGGCCACTTATGTAGCGGCTGGAGCCGCGCTCAAGGAGGAGCTAGTGGCTAAAAAACGGCCCAAGGGTCAAAAACCCTAAAACTAACTACACAGTGACATTACAGTAGACACCCCTAAAACTAACTTCATGAAGACATTACAATAGACATTCTAACACTAGATCCGTTAACCGTGACGACCTCGATAGGACAGCCAGCCTCATGCATAACCCAATATTATGACCTCACCAACCATCAGTAAGTCCACCCGGTCCGGCCAATCAGCCAAGGTAGCACCCAGAGTGGTAGAGTAGCAAAGCGGCGGACCACCCACAGCGTACTGTACGCCGGGCCACCCGCGCCGCCTAGTGGCGAAATGGCGGAGTCGCGATGGATTTCGCGGTGCCGTGGGTGGTTCACACGTGTACGATCCGCTGTCGAGGGTGCGCAGGCCCCTTATGCAATAGTCCCGTAAAACCTACGTACGGTATGAACTTTTTCGTAAATTACGGCTGGATTTATTAGAAATTTTCTATCCTTGAGAAAGATTAGTATCCAGAAGACGGTATCGTCTATAATTTGTTTATCTCGAAAAACGAGAGTCATTAGGGACGAGGGCTTTAAGTCCTCCACAAGGCATTCCTATTGTATTATACCACTGGAAAAGGGGATCGTCTTCTTTATTGTCACCAGCCTACGACTCCGTGAGCGAGTAATGATTCCGTGAGAGAGTAATGATTGCTCCAGGACACTTCCTGTAGTTTCTTTTCCTTTTCTTGGAAGAATCAATTATTTACTAAATTATTAAATTCCGTTAAAAATAATTTTAAATCGGAATCAATGATATTGTTACTTTCCAAGACTGTTTCAACATCAGGTTGCGTAAGTGAGGATTTGTAGTTTCTGGGATGGCACCGCCAGAAGTTGCAGGGTTTAAACCTGCTTTTGGCGGATCCGGCCCTGCTGTCGTGTGCCTGTTGACTGGCGATCGAGATAAATCGGTATTTTCAGCCCATCTGTTCTCCGAGTGGAGTGATCGCCTGGAGGGATATGTCCACATGACTGATCGTGGCGATTCAATCGATTGCGCGGAGGACTTTTCGAGCGATTAGTACCACTACCACTGCATTCCGTAAGAGAACGCCGTACCAATCAGTCTGTCAGTTGAGTCTGAATATTTCAAACTACCAATTTTGCAGTACGCGAATAAGCGACCTTTCGACCGTACGATCAATTCTCGTGCGCCCCTTCTTTCGGGTCGTGCTCTCTCTAAAATCAAAAATATGATATATTATTGTAAACCCTGCGCCCAGACGATGTTTAAAGTCTGTGCAGCTTCGTCGAAAAAAGATTTCTGATTGTTATTCCAAGGGATTCCACGCTGGCCTACTCGCGATGGGATTGCTACCAAAGCATCAGGAGCCTATGGCGAAGCGTTCAGCTTCCAAAATTTTCACAGTTCAACTCTTAGTGAACTTGAGAGACATAGCTTGGTTGCTATAATATAGCACCAAAAGAACCTAAATTACCCTTCAAAATATAAGACTATAAGAAATGCAGGTTTATGCCGAGCAACGCGGGGACTGAAATCGAGGGCACCAGCGCGCACGGTAGAGGTGTGTTTATATGCAACCAGTTGATAAATTCTGAGTGGTGCGGTACGCTATAAATTACTCTAACAGGCCACTACGATGTATCAAAATACCTTCATGAGAATAGTATTACACGAGTTTTAGATCTCAAAGTCCAAAAATTTAGAACTTATCTATATAATTATTTATTGTACCTGTTTCGATAAATAAATAATAATTCATGGGGTCCTAATAATACTTTATGCAACACAAGACTATAATGTTCCTTTATTCGATAGGATTAGGATTAGCGCGATTTAGAGGTATTCAAAATAGGTAGAACGCTGTGCCAACAAAAAAATCTAAACGACGAACAGAAGATTATCCATTTTTTAATTTCTCCCCCAGGCTACACAGTCCCGTACGCCCCTCAACAAACAATTGGGCAATCCCCTGCTCTTTCTTTACATTCTTCTTTTCCAGTACAATGTCCTCCATGTTGTGAATTTCCCTACTATGGTAAATTATATATATATATATATTTTTTTTTATTGAAAGTCCTTTTCACCTTATATTGAACTTGCGATCCCTTTTCTCGGAAAGCACGGAGCCATCATACAGTATTTGGCTGTTCGTAAGGAAAAATGCTGCTACAAAGTCCAGTTCTGCTCTGCATATTCCATGCTCGTAGACAAGATCTACTTCTTGCTCTGCTTCGTTATTCGATGACAAGGGAGTGGAAAATAATGTGTACAACGTACCGAAAAATTCAGTTGGGCTTCCAGAAGAGTTTGAGCACGGTGCACGCCATCGCGCACATGTCAAATCTACTCCGATCCGACGTTCGAGCGACGGCTGTGCTTGACATTTCCAGTGCGTACGAAGTCGCACCCCGCCATATCATCGTCCGCGAGCTCATGTCGCTCTACGTCCATCCCGAGCTCGTGGCCATGATGCAAACACGCATGGCCCCAGGAATGATATACGTGAGCGGCGCTGCAGACCGTCGCGTACAAATCACAGCCGGCGTCTCGCAGGGGGACCTCACCAGCCCAACCTTTTCAACATGCTTATGGACACCTTCCTCCTCGCCGTTGACGCAAGTCTGGGCCCAGCTGCAGAAGCAGCTAGTTGCTATGCAGACGACGTCCTCCTTGTCAGAAAAACTCGCACGAACCTACAAACAGCTCTCAATGCCTGCATGCGCTGGGCGGCCGCGAACGGCATGCACTAGAACGTTGACAAGTCCAGCGAGCTCATCCCGCACACTGCACCATCCTATCCCGCCCGACCGGTGCTACTCTCCGGAAGACCACTCCCTCGCGTATTATTTACTCATATGCACAATAAGAAAATATAACATCGTATTAAGTGTTCACAGGATGGGACCTTCTACGTGCAACTTTTGACGTCAACTATATATACATGTGTTAATCTAACAATTTTTTGCGCACGTTTGTGATATGCTTATAGTGATAAGTAGTAGTCGTTGCTCATATTCATCCATTTTAATGTAAATGTCGTCTTTTAGTGCATGGGTCTCAGATTTGGCCGTTTCGGTTCAAAAGTACCTATTGACAATTGACAGTAATATCGCAATAAAAAGTATGTTCAGGGACTCGTAAGTCGTTAGAGCAGTAACGTACGCACCAACTGTTTCAGAATTTTACTTAAAATAATCAGTTATGCGAGACTGTTTCCCACCACGTACAAGCTGCATATGGAGCTCGCGATGCTTTCCGCTCAAAGAATGAACCACATGTGGATCAATGGCATCACTCTCCTCTAGCAGCTCGCGAAAAATGACGAGCGAGCGGATATTTTCCTCAACAGAGATGTCATCGAGCGGTGAGGGGATCTCCGGCTCTTCAGTACCGTCATCTTCGTCGCCGAGCACAGTGACAGCAGAAACAGTGGCGAGAATCTCCATTCTTACTATCTCCACATGGTTCTTTTACTCCTCTGGATGGATAGTCCTCGATGAAGACTGAAAAAAGCAGTTCATATCATCGACGATCGCGTTAATAGAAAATTAAAGTGTAGTAACAGAAAAAGGACCATCTTAGTCAATAACACGCACACTTGTACGCCTCATGATGCCGGTCGATAGCAAACAGTTTGAATTGATAGATTGCGGCAGTTTCTTCCAAATGTCGCGCACCCACCTCATCGAAGTGACCTGGTATATCTTGTAGATCTTATTCATCTTTGCGTCTCTACGCTCCTAAGCATATTCATACTGATGGTGTCTATAGCATAGCTTGAGTGCCGCAATTATTCCAGCTTGCAGCGACTGCAGCTTCGATGTTTTGTTACGGGAAAAAACGCAACCGACACGTTCTCGAACTCTGGAAGAGTGCGTGATGCTCCATGTCCCGAACAATTGCCCACAAGCAACAGCAGGACATTCCTGTTCGGATATGTGCGCGTTATGCAGGAGGAGAAGCGACGAAGCCAGTCAAAGAACAACTTGAAGATCATCCACGCCTTCTTATTGGTGGAATTATCAAATCCGAGCTCCTTACCGGTCTTTCTCTAGATGAACCGCGGATTTTGTGCATTTCCGATAACCATCAGTTGGAACTTCTCTGTTCGAGTACTATTGCAGCATGCCAGGTATTTCAGTCTAGCTTTCTGCTTTATACGCCCGGGCTGGCCTCTCTGAGCAATCGTCCGGTCAGGAGTCATTGCTTAGCAATTTCCGAACTCATCAGCGTTGAATTCATCTTTTGGGTCGTACGCGTTTTTCAGTCGCTCCAAACTTGGCAGACTGTTCTCAATGATGGCGTCGTCGACGTCGTCCGCTTCTCCGTGGCTTCCACATCTGTGAAGCCCAAACATATCTTGATACTTCTGAAGCCATTCGTTGCTGCATTTGAGGTTCGTTTGTTTCTCCATAGGCAAGCGACTGTTGATTTCCTCCTGGAGCTTCATGTCGTGCTGCTTCAGCATCTCTTGCGGATCTTGAAGTGGAAAAGCGTTTTCCCGTACCCCTGGTTGAAAATTCGCGACATAGCGTTACACTGTACTTGTAGTGTACCAACAGAATTGATCACCTCCGGTAGGCCTGTAGCGACTGTCAAAGAGTATCCGTTGCTCATATTAACTACTTTTCGCTCAGTTTGTGTGAGCACGAATAGACATGCTCTTAGTTTTTTGACTTTTGTGGATGATTTCAATCTTTAAAACTTCCCTAGAACAAGTCT
>JAVCKV010020791.1:0-25202 GCA_032274145.1 Herpochondria borealis | reverse complement strand
GACAGTATATCATCTACTATTACGGGCGAGGGCTGCTGTTGCTGCTGCTGCTGCTGCTGCTGCTGGATTGCGCCTGTACTGCTACTTTCCTTGTTGTCTCCCTTCTTCGCCGTCACCGGCGGCGGTTCCACCGGCGCTGCGGTCGTCTCCTCGCCAGCGTTAGTAGTAGTAGTAGTAGTAGCAGCAGTCCTATTAGCACCGGTATGATCTACTACCGGTAGCGGCACCGGCTGATGAGGCGTCCCGCCACGGCGTACATGGTCTGTGTTTCTAGTACTAGTACTAGTACTAGTAGAAGTGGTAGTGGTAATAGTGGTCTGGCGGAATAGGAGATCCCTGGAACTTTGCCAAGTCTTTTCTGCCAATGGCAACGATCTGTTGCTGTTATTGCTGAATGCTTTCAGGCTTCTAGTACTAGTATTTAGATCCATTGCTTGTACTGTATACTAGTAGTAATAGTATTCACTTGTTGTGGCTGTATGCGGCTGATAGAATAGATATAATTATGGTTTGACTTCTACTTCTTGATGAGTACATGCAGTACCGATATGATTTGGTTCTATCACGATAATAGTTGAGCGAGCGGTAATAATATGTGATGCGGTGCGTTACTACTTACTAGTAGTACCGGTAGTATGTTGCGTGCCCTGGTCGTCTTTTGTCCTTTAGCTTCTGATATGAGACAGATGCCAGACTTAACTTACGGTACTACAGTACGGTACTGTATCACAGCGGCCGGAGAGCCCCTCCTCCGATTGAGAGGGTTTTTCTCTCCCCCTGAGAGCAGTAGGCCCCCCGTAGCCCTGGTACTGGAGGGGCTAAATTACTCGCACTCTGACCCTTTGACTGCCAGGTCCTCCGAGGGCATGACCCCCTCCCTTCGAGTCCCAGGCTGTGATTGGAGTCCCGTCACAATTTGCCAGAAAGGAGAAAGGAGAAAGCAGAAAGGGATTGGTGCGAGAGAACATTTCTGGTAGCTAAGCGCTCACAATATCATCACAATATCATCTTTTCAAAATACCACAACACAGCAACAACAGCAAGACCACCAACAAGAATAGTAGTTGATTGCAACTTTTTCACACCAACATGGCAGTCGGAACCACCCCAACCATTGCGTCGCCCTCTCCATCCACAGCAGGTGAGGGGCAGTTTGTGGACGCTGGCTCCAAGATGGCTGCTATCTTCAACCCGAGTCCTCTGCCAGAGGGGGTGCTTGAACGGGCGAAACTGCAGTTAGAGCTGGAAGACTCTCTGATAGGTACCCCAGGATCTATCCTACCAGGAGAGGAGGTGATAGAGGAGGAGGACGAAGAAGCTGATGATGATGATCCTGTGCCCAACCTCCATCTAGTGGATCTACGAGACAATAGACAGAACAGCCATATTAAAAAAGAGGTCAATGCTATCAAGCACTTTGACTACTTCCTACCCTTCCTCGAAAAGCTAGACAAAATTGTCTATGGGACCGCAGCCACTTTGACGTATGACGGTTCCCCCATGGCAGTTCTGAAGATGGACCGTATCTTTGGGTTCTTTTTCTCCTATTTGGCAACATCAGCCCACAGTTACTGCGACTCCAAGAACGCTAGGGTTGCCCACAGCACCGCCACTGGGTATGCAAGCTCCTTAAAATCCTACTTCAGCAACAAGTTCCGTACCCAGAATCCTATCCCTGTTTTTCAGGCAGACAGATGGAGGAGTCTCAGGGCCATGCTTTTAGCAGCATACCAAGAGGAGAACAGGAAGACTGGAAAAAAAATGACCAAACCGCACATTGCCTCCACAAAGGATGACCGCGAGGCCATGGCAACCGCCTGTATTTGGCAGAACTCCCCCGCAGGCGCTGAATTTTTCCATCTGAACAACACCATGGCCCAGCTGTGCGGCAGGGGTAGTGAAGTCTCCTTGAACTGTAGGAAACACATCATCACCTCAACAGTCAACGAGCTAAACTCTTCCTACTCAATCCTGGAGACCTACCTCAAGCGCTCCAAGTTCGGGGAGGAATCTTATGTGCCTATTTATCCTCAACGAGACAGCCTCCTTCAAGACTATTACTTCTCACTTATCTATCTTATCTTGGTGATGCGCAACGTTGGTGACTTCATTTTCCCTGATTTTGCTAGCAAGGCTCTCAAGACAGGAAAAGATAAAAAAGGGAAGGAAAACGACAAGAGTGATAGTAAAGTCTCGAGTTTGTGGACTCATTATTACCAGAAAATATCAAAGGAGTTTTCAGCTCTGGGCCGCATCTTGAGTTGCCGTGACCTTACATCACACCATGGCAAGAAGAGTTCCAACCAGCTCATGGCAGAGACCCCTCATGTGAGTGGGCTCGCCCAAATCTTCCGTAGCGGATGGGAAGTCAGAGGGTTCCATAGCGTGTTCGATTATGTTGTGGGATCTAGGGTGATGTCTCATCAGGCAGGGAAGGCACTCAGTGGCTGGACATCGAAGATTGGTGACCAAGTTGTGGGCGGCCAGCCTCCCTCTTTAAGTCACATCCGCACGAGGCCCGATCTTGTACCCATTTTTGTGGACCATGTCTTTACGGAAGATACGCTCATCCAAGGATGGAGCCAGCCCATTCGTTGGATGCTAGTGGCCTCATTGATTCGTCACTATGACTCATTCTGTGAGATTCTAAGGCAGCATCCTACTGGTGCCTTCGAGAATAATGAAACACATGCCTTCATCTCTTCTGTTAATATGAAACTCAGCGACGCTGGAGTCACCTATGATGTTTTCGCAGCCTGGAAGGACGAAGTACAAGGAGGTTTCTTGAGTGACAACATTGCTGCGCTGCCAATATCTCAGTTCCAGTCCTACACCAACAATGACCCTGGACATCCACTGGCTGGTATTATGATGGACCCCCGCAACTTCGTCGATCACTTCAATGGTTTAGCCAGCCACTACCAGACCCTTACAACGCAGGTCAGAGACTTGCGTGATTCCAACAGAGAACTTCTGGGACTGGTTACTGAGCAACACGAGGTCCTTTCAGGTCTTCGCTCTGTTGTTGAGTGGACACAGTGCGCCATGGAGGCTCTTCTGGAAAGGGGGGGACTGTTGAACCGCCCGGCAGCTTCTACTGATACCGCAGCCTCCGCCTCAACAGCGATTGCCATCTCCCCACCCCCAGCACCGGTCACACCACTTCAAACAAGCAGGAACAAGCTTGCTACAACTACAGAGGAGAATGCTATCGACACTGGGACCTACGTTAAGCATTTCAGTGTTGTTGTGCAACAATTCCCATTCCAACCGGTTGTTTCAGAGTACTTTTATTACTGGTTCACCGAGAGAGCGCACGAGGGTTACCTGAAGGAGAAGGCATCCTTGAAAAAAACCTACAGTGCTATCCGGAAAGGTCATCCAGACTACCCCGCAGCAGAGCAAGTGAAGAGGAAACTGCTGAACAAACACAGCAAGATTAAAAAGACTATCCGCATCTTGCTTAGGTTCTGCGACCAATTCCCTCAACCCCGTCCACTGGGGGCATCCCCATTGGAACTCCAGAACTGGCAAGCAAGTATACGTCTCCTGGGTGATACAGCGATGGACAGTGCCCGCCAGTACTTCTTCCCCGATAAACCGAAGAAGCCTATCAAACAATCAACACTGCATGGCGTGGACAAAATCATGCTAGCTGACCTAGAGAATCCCAGTAGCGCCGCATTCAAAAACCATCCAGTGGGTACTCCTCACTTTTACACTGTGGACGAAGATGAAAACTCGGACGATGAGGAGGCAGCGGGTGGTGGAACCAAACAAAAGAAAAGGAAGAGGAAACAAGCAACAACAGAACATCCGCAGAAAAAGAAAGGAAAGACCAAAAAAAAGGATGAACCTACCGCAGCAACAACTGCCAACTGATTTCTGATTTCTCGCACCTCTAACTGACAATGTATGTGTGAAACGGGCATCCTCTCTCAAGTAACCAGCCTATCTTAATTTAGCTATCATATTTCCTTCATGGTCACGTTTCAATTCGTTGCCACTAGACCGCCACCCTGATCGCAGCCTGAATGCCTCTGCTTCTTCTGCCGCAAAATCAATCATCGCGTGGCTCTTGCCCCTGCTTCTTTCCACCAAAAATTCAGTATCTGCTTTGCTCAATCCACAGTAGAATTCTGCCAGAGCGATTTTCATTGTCTCGTCGGCCCGAGGCGCCTGGTGCTGAATTAGACCAGGCAGGTCATCAGGCACATCCATGACTTCTTCTGCTATTTCAGCACAAGTCTTATCTGGGGCTCCCGACATCGACTCATAGAACCGTTGTTCTTCGTCACTGATGTTGCGCCAACGTTCATACTGTTGTGGCACTTGTTGGCTTCCTTCACCTTGTTTCTTGGACTCAACAGCTGCATCAAATCGCTGCATCTTTCCTTTGTGTTGACAAAGACTTTGCACTTTTTTGGGTAAGGGTAAGGTCACGACGTCTCAACGGTTATGGCGCACCCTTTTACCTTTCGGCTCCATGGCGCTAAATCATATCCTTCTGGCATCATGGCGCTAAATCATATCCTTCTGGCATCATGGCGCTAAATCTTGCGCGCAGGCTACAGGGTCCTCCTCCGATGTAGCTGGCGCGCAGGGACCATCGCAGGGTGGAACCCAAACATTTGAACTCAACCAATAGCTACTAACAACAACCATCTATTCTGTTTTGTTTCTACCGTTGAATTTTTGACCACAGTTTAGACCACAGTTAATCATGCCGCCTTCTCTGCCATTACCAGTCTCAACAGGAACGCTCAGTGTCTTGAGAGACACTATAGTGTCTTTAGATAACAAAATTCGCAAGTTGGCAAACCGTATGTACTACAAGAAACCCATTCCATGGGTCGTTAGTCTATGTTCAATATTCCACCACATGATTTACATAGCATTTCTAATCGACACACCTTTACACTGTCTTATCAACAGTAATATCTCAAAGATCCACACTGATGAAACTGTGATTAGCGATCTCGGACTTGGAAACACTACAGCCAAGAGACTATTCGCGGAAGCATCCATCGCCATTGCCCAAAATCTCAAGAATAATAGTACTGCACAAGAATATGACAATCCACTTCTATCCATGTCTCTTCGTTCAGATTCTGGGGAACTATGCAAAGCAATTGACCCTTGCTCTATGGCAGACAAACGCTCTACAATATCGAACGTCAGCTCAAAACTGGCTGATGTTGCCATACTCCTCTTCCATGCCGCTAGAATCAATCATGTTTGCATCAAGAGTGTACTTGATATTTCCCTTGACAACAACACTCACAACAACACTCGGTTGATCTCCAATTCGCCACGGCGTAGAGAGAAACAAAGACGCACTGTGCATGAAAACAGTGGAACTACTGTCCCTTTGGAAGAGTACAACAGACTCAAAAGTGTTTTGGATTCCACTTTAAAAGACAAGGAGGAAGCCTCTCATTTTCTGGAAGTTTTGGCACGTGACAAAACAGAAGATGGGTTTCTTATCTGCGGGCAGTTTGTGAAAGAGATGTGATCGGCCCTTCATTCACACGTTAGACAATTTTTTTTAAACTGAAACAGTCAAGAAAAAGGACGGACACTAATCGGCACGACTTCCTTGCCGAAAAACTTCACGTTTCATTCGTAACGTGGAAACCTTCGATTGGTTTCAGGAGACGCAGGTCTCTTGCTGCACTCTCTCAATGTAACCCATCTACAAATCAATTACATTATCGCATCAATCATGTCTTTGCCTCTTTATATTAGTAATCTTTTGGCCTTCGCCTTCATGTCTTTGCTATTACGCGTTGTGACGAATGTTGTGAGGACAGGAGACAGTGAGGTTCAAGATGATCGCGAGGTTGAAGACCAGGGTGAAGAAGAACAAGAGAATGAAGAAGAACAAGACGAAGACGAAGAAGACAATAGCGATGGTAGTGAGGATGAAGAAGAACAAGAGGATGAAGAAGAACAAGACGAAGACGAAGAAGACAATAGCGATGGTAGTGACCATAGTGATGGTAGTGAGAATAGTAATGGCAGCAGTGAAGACTCGGAAAGCAGTGGTGAAGACAGCAGTGACACGGGAAGCGAGTATGCTGATGAAAGCACTGTCTCTTCTGACAGTGACGATTTTGACAATGATGACTATGACAGCAACAGCAGCGATGGGTTAGATAGTGTCGATTCATTTACGGAAGAGTGTGATGGATCTGCAACAAAGATGAGCGATGACGGTTCCGGATCATTCCTGGATAGCGGTCTACTTAGAAGGTGGGTTGACGGTGATGACAGCAGCTACGATAGCAAGTTGTTCAGTGGGGGTGGTTTTTGAATGCTGCTGTCTATAGCTCTTTAAGTTCTAAAATGAAGTCGCTATCTATTCCAAATATGGTTGCGTGATAGTGCTCGCCGTATGATTCAATCTGTGGCAAATCTGCTGTAGGTTCTGAATAGTACAACAATCCCAGTTGAAGCACACCATTGTGAATTGTTGACAAATGTCGTTCGTTCATTGGGCATATCCCCAGTTTCCTTTCAAAAACTTTCCTGATTGTATATTTTACCATAGCGTCCATCTTTCGATGTGTAACTCCGGTCCTGTACTTGGGCACTCTGGCCAATAAATCAGAGTGATAGTAGCTAAAGAGACAGAATACTTTACTCAATTGTGGTTCCGCCATGAAATACTCAAGAATTGTTTCATCGTTCATGTTTGCCTTTCCTATTATATTGTTACCTACCCAGCACTTAGACATGATGCTAATTTTTTTTCCAGCACACCGATCTGCAGAGGGAGGTGCACGCAGATTCGAACTAAAGAACATACCATACCGCTCTGGTTACCGTTGGGAAAAGTGTGTGAGTGGGGAAATGGTAGTTCTGGGTATTTATTGGCTAGTGTTACACATTTTTCGTCAGTGCAAGCCTGCTACACATTTGATAAACGGTGTAGCTGGCTTGCACCAACTATTTTGGCAATGGCTAATTCAAAACAGCTATGCCAAGAAGTGGTGGAAGTAAAGACTATCTTAAATTAAACTGAATAATCATGCCATCCAGTCTCATCTCGCCGGCACAAGAATGCCTCCATGTTACTTACAGGATACGCCGTTTCAATACCCCGGATGGTACACTCGGTGAGGTCGCACCTACTCCAGTTGAACCGTGTTTGGTCTGGACATTGTTGGAAAACATTGACAGAATACCAGCAACGTAAACACCATCTCTTCGCAGCATTGCTTAATGTAGCCCATTTTGAAACAGTTGTCGTGTCCTCTGCAATAAACAGTCCATGGTAGCGTCCATCCGCTCTATTGCTGTTCAACTCCACCAGACTTGTTTTGTCGATCGATGCAACAGGGAATTGTTTCATAGTACAAGATTTCATCCCAAACTTGGACTGACAGGCGCATTCCTGTCTCACTTCAGGAAAGATAACTCCCTCTAAGATGCACCAAATCAAAGAATGGAAAGCAGTTCCTGTTACCGGTTTGGTGTTCGCCATAGAGTTCTCCCAGTCATGTCTGATAATTGGATCTACCACCCAACTACCAGATCTCCGTGTCTCCACCTGAGCCAATTCCAAGGCATGAGCTTGCGCTGCCAATGGTTCTGTGAAACATACTAGCTGGTGTTCTCTCACCAGCTTCATGAGTACCCACGACACTCTTGTCTTCTTAGCATACTTTGTGGGTTCTGCCAGTGGGGCCATGTACATCTTTTCAGGGGTGCTTCTTTTTCCATGGTCACTCGGTCGAGGTTTTGGAGCCTTTATCCAGTGCATGTCATGTATCACCATAACAAATCTCCAACCTTCTGGAAACAACTCAACCAAATCAAGAATATCGTATGAGTCAACCACAATGGTGTCGCCTTTGCATGGCGCCCTATTCGTTAACATCTGAGACAGATTGCTGCTTGTTGATGCAGCGAACATACTGAGAGAGCCATCCATCAGCAAGTAAGTGTATGACACACCGGCAAACTCCCTGCTGTACTGCAAATTCTTTCTCTTCTGTTCGACAAGAGTAAACCTGGGTGACTTTTGATTCTCGCCATACAGAATCTTTTTGACAGTGAAGTCACTGCTGGCATTGGTGCTGTGGTTGATCACACGGTCCATGGTGTTCCTTCGCAAAGTATATGCTGTGATGCAATTCAATATGGCAAATGGTGTTCAGAGGGATGTCACTAAAATATGGCGTCAGGAAGGAATTATTTTGAAATTTAAATAAAGTTACGACAGTTAACTTATTTAGAGAATGAATGTGGATACATTGCTGCACGCAAGCTACACGTTAGACGGAAGGTGTAACCGGCGTGGAGGTCTTATCCAGTTTAACGCCAAATTCCAATCACAGCTGTGTCGGGACTGATGATGTAAATTCCAATCACCACGGTAGCTTATCTTGACTTGTCTCAACTTGTCTCAACTCTTTTGTCTAACGCCATCGGTCCACTCACGGTAGAATATTTTCTACATGTGTGACTCCGGCATCCTCCCGCGCACAAACACATATTCGAGCAATCATTATTATATCATACTTTCCAGGGGCGAAGCTGCCCTTACATCTATCTTAGTAGTATGGCGAACGTTGTGGAACCCATCTCATTCATAACCGTGCTTCGTATTCTTGGACTCAATACAGAAGAAGCAACCACGGTAACTAAATGTCTTCTGGGACCTCATCAGACATTCGAATCAATGTTTCATACCATTGACGGAGCCTATGTTCTTCCTGAAAACTGGATCAAGAGCTATCCCCATTACCTTTATGCCATTCACGCTACAAAGCCCATGTGGACTATGAAATTTAACAGCCACCATATACCCATTTCGAGTATATATGCGGTGTCTCAGCACATTTATGCTAACTGCGAAGGGGACTGTGCTGCATTTGAGAATCGGCATTTCCAAACAGTCCAACATCTTGATGCGGTGCTCCCACCAAATGCGGTTCAAGTATTTGAACAATATCTACCCAATGATACTCCTCTTCACAAAGACCAACTATGGCAGCCCCTTAGAACTCGCCACCAGCTTATATATGACTTCTTCCTGCCTACAATGCGGAGTCTATGGTCCGCTCTACTGCACCACAGAAAGTATACGACTAAAGAGCAAGTTCCCCATAAACAAGCACTGTTGAGTGTATTGGATGAGCTGAAAGAACGAGAGATTCTTTTCGCGCAGTATACGCTTGAAAATGCGCCATCGTTCCAGGACTACGGCGAGTGCATTGACATGTTTGCCCAGGTGGTTCGGACGTCTTCTGACCTAATATCTCCCAAGACCCAAGATCCTCCTTTTAAACCTCGTCTTGCATGTTACAAATTCGGCAAGATGATGAGGTATGTGGTAAACAAGTGGTCCAAGCTAGATCCGCTAGATGGAGATCAGGGAATATATCCCGCTGGGCTGTACTTACTGAAGAATTGGCCACAACATGGGGGTTATTACGAAGGCAGAATCATGACCCATGATCCATCCCGTGATCTTTACCTAATTCGCTACGAGGATGCAGACGAAGAAGACCTGAACGAGGAAGAAGTAGCCAGCCTTATTTACCAAGTGATGGTTCTCCACCTTGTTTCCATGGCCTAAAATAATCTACTCGTTACTATTACCTACAAAGTAGCTAATTAACATCACAGATTTAGTCTCTGTTTGTCTGCGTCACACCATCTCACCTCTTATTCGGCGGGCTAACTGCAGATCTTTCACCATTACGGTAACTCTTCCCGCATGGATGGCGCAGAGATTCATGTCCTCGAAAAGCTTTACCAAGTAGTCCTCTCCCGCGGTCTGAAGTGCCAGAACCGCGGAGCCTTGGTATCTGTAGTTGGAGGCATTGGTGTTACTGAATAATTCCTTGTGCACTTGCTTCACTAATCTCTGAAAGGGTAACTTGCGAAGTAGAAGATCGGTTGACTTCTGATAGCGCCTGATATCCCTTAAGGCAGCGACTCCGGGACGGAACCTTTTCTTTCGTGGCAAAGAAGGTTTCTTGGGTTGTATTGTCGAGGGACGTTTCTTATTAATGTTGCTACCAGCATCCTTGGTGGGCTGCTGTTGTTTTGTTCGCACCATGCTTGAGGGAATTATGACGATTACGATGGTATCGACGAGAGTGTTCTTTGTATGCCTCTGTATTTGAAAGTGTTCTTTGTAAGCCTCTGTATTTGAAAGCAAGCGAAAGCCAACACGACCAACGAACTTTTACTTTGGGGCTAACGTCTCTTGGGCTAACGTCCTCTGGAATGATAACATAGAAGATTCCTTTTAACCCTAACCTGAAAGCGATTATTTGAATTTTATAAATGTGCATCACTGGCATGCTCCCTCGGACGCACACTCTTCTGAAGCCAAATGTGAAGGACACATGCGGCCACATGGCCTTTGGACCATTTTTAGGTAGCTAGCAGAGAATAGGGAGGATAGAGGTGAATATTGAATAATTATTCGTTGTAATAATAGCAACATGACATGGGACGACGGATCCGCCATGTTCCCTGGGATAACACCCATGCCAATCTTCATGGGGACCAAATCGGAAAAGCCGTCTGACGGAGCCATCTTTTCTGAGTTAAAGCACTATCATTTTGAAGACAACACGAGCGACGACAAAACATCACGCGGAAGAGAGTTGATGTTGACGGTTGCCGCCAATCCTACATCTTACACAGATAGTGCTTGGCTTTCTACAAACGAGTTAGTCTGTGTCGATGGCACCATGTCTCTTATTAAGTGTACTCTGGACACACCAAAAAAATATCTTGACATAGCGGTGCACCTAGCAGTGGGGACTCTTATCAACCTTGTAAACTACGAGTATGTTTTAATACCCTTCGATCCCAGCATACACGAATTCCAGAAGGGTACTCTAATTATCCGTGAATTTCGTGAGGTTTTAAGCCAACCGGACAACCCAGAGTGGCACAACCTATACACTCGAGCAGGTGCGGCAGAGTTCACGGACGACACAAAATCTGTTCTTTATAGATTCATTGACAGAGTATCCCTGAGTGTGGTAGCTGCGACTGGATACATCCTGGCTGAGCTAGTGTGCAACAGACACGACAACGAAAGTTTTCTTTACTCCCCTACCCACCAGGAAGCATTGTCGATTCGATGCTATTCCCATTTATCCGGCAGACTCCTCAAGAACAATCTGAAATCAAATGTCATGTACAGAATGCTTGACCCACCCATCACCTCCAGTTCGGTGCGCTTTTTATCTGTTTTGTCACTGCCCCCTGCTAGTTATCCCTATCTGCCAAACCTTGGGGAAATTGTTGGTAGTGACAAAATTGTGGTCAGGGGAACAACGGTCATGTTAGAGTCTTCCGAACCAAAAGTCCCAGTTTCGATGTCACAGATGGCGGCTCTATCCTCCGCTATTATGATACTTGGGAACTATCTGTGTTCCTTAACCTCAAGAATGTTTAACACGGAAAGGATAGACTGGGATGGGAACTACTACCAAATCTTGCGACAAATTGGTTTCATTGTTCACATCTTGAAGATATCATGGGTCTCTATCGTCAGATTGAAAATGGAAAGGAATGCGATAAAATACCCAATAAAGTCCTGTCTGTTGGTCTCTAACAGCGGCAGAGATATGCCGAAGCACACAGAATTCACTATCCCCTTTGACAAAAGTATTCCAATGATAAACAGTGGCAACTTGCCGAACATTACCCAGTTACATTGGACCGGGATGAGAGATGAAATGATAAGGGAGGTACCGGAACTCCATAAACTGATTGCCAGGTTCGCTTTGGACAGGGGATGGTCCGATTCCTACAACAACAAAGTCTTGGCGTTAGCATTGAGGGAAGAGATTGGTGAAGTTTGTGGGGCCATAGCGTACTGTCAAAGACAACCGAGTGTTGAAAATGGACAGCCTCCCATCGGCATCAAGCTGCTGGACAACCTCGCCTCAGAAATAGCTGATGTAACTATATATTTGTTTCACACTGCCAGAATAAATGGTGTGGACATTGGGCACAACCTTTTTTAGAAAAATTGACATACAATAATAATCCCACACATACAACGTCTACATTTTACCTATGTTAGTAGCGTTGGAGTTTAATGTTTACGCCGATCCAAGTTATGTCTCAATAAAAGGTGAGACCAATGTTGCCCTTGGTCAAAAGTGGGGGCAACGTTGGAGTCCAATGTTGCTCTTGGTCAAAAGTGGGGCAACGTTGGAGTCCAATGTTGCCCTTGGTCAAAAGTGGGGCAACGTTGGAGTCCAATGTTTACACTTATACCAGGTGCAACGTTGGAATAGGTTCCAATGTTTACACTGGTCCAACTTATACCATGTGCAACGTTGGAGTCCAATGTTTACACTGATCCAAGTTATACCAGGTGCAACGTTGGATAGGTTCCAATGTTTACCTGAGCAACGTTGGAGTCCAATGTTTACCAGGTAAGAGGCGGAACTGGTGCAATGTTGGAGTCCAATGTTTACCTAGTGTGATGTGGGGGTAGCGTCGTACAACATTTATCAGCATAAATCAGGTGAAATAATTTTCTATCATCTCTACAGTTAAACTTTGTGGTGAGAATGTCCAACGTGTACCATAAGAAATGTTGGAGTCCAATGTTTACTAGGAGAACCCTGGACCAGGGGGAACGTTGGAATCAAACCTCCAGCTAGGAGACCAGGAGGAACGTTGGAATCAAACTTCCGGCTAGGAGAGCGGGAGGAATGTTGGAATGGAATTCAGAAGGAATGTTGGAATGGAATTCAGAAGGAACGTCAGAGGAAGAGAACGTCCAACGTGTACCATAAGAAATGTTGGAGTCCAATGTTTACCTAGGAGAACCACGGACCGCGGGGAACGTTGGAATCAAACCTGCCGGAGTCCAAAGTGATGTTAGCTATGAGATCTCGCACTTCAGAAGTAATGTTGGAGTCCAACGTCTACCTGCTGTGCTAAGAGACGTGGAGGAAAGTTAGAAAACACATACCTATCCTCCCCTGCCGCTAACTTTTAGGATGAATTTGTCTCGTAGGATGAGAACACAGCTCAGCCCTCATTAAGATAGCCGTTTTGGCTGCAACCTTTTCGTTGAAGTTATCTAGTTGCAGTTTATCATGTGGCAGAATGGGGGCAAGGTCAGGCATGGGTTCGTCCGGCATGCCATGGTCGAAAGAATAATCTTCCCATCCAGATTTGAATAATATAGATTCAGGGCTGAATATGAGGGAGTCAAGTGGTGGTTTCGCAGGGCAGTTCCCCGTCTGTGCTGTCATACTCCTTGCCGTATCTGCCGTCACTCCATCCTGGTTGATCTCAACATGGTGCATCTCTGATCTTTCGCTGCTGTTGGCTTTTGGTTATCTTCCTCCAAACTTATTATTAATAACTTTGCGATTGTTGAAGAACACGTGGCGGTGTATGATGCCGGTGTCAGTGATAGCTCATGCACCAGAGCACATGCCCGTAAAACACATGCAATATACAACTGCCGTCTAACGTTCTGAATTTCAAATGAGTGGTGTGAAATTCAGTTTCTAGCTACTAACAAAATATCCGGCAAGTTAGCTAGCTTGTAGTGGCATACCCTGTTTCTAGTTAGTAGTAGCTACTAAAATATTATCGGCGGTTAGCTAGCTTGTAATGGCGCAGTTGACATAGTTTCTTTTTATACTGTTAGTGCTGGTAAACAACGGTGGGCTTGCCTGCTGCGGCAAGTTTAGACTCCTGTTTCTTCTTGCGTTTGTAGACACCCCATGCTCGTTTGCCGTCAGCACCAATCATCTCTGACTGATCGTACTTCTCCTTGACCCTCTTCAGTGCCACTGGAAGGTAAGCCTCCAAGTAATGTTTGTTCTTCGGGTCTGCATTTTTCAAGACCCGGTCTGGGTGGCCATTGATACAATGGGGTAACACACACGCCAGTACATGTGCTCTGAGTTTGTAAAATTTGCGAGACTTCCTTATGCCCGGATTTGCGTAGATCAAATCTGCTGCCCGTCTTCCCTTGCTATCTGGTTCGTTCCACCTAATGTCATTCCAGGCAGTTATTGCCTTTTTTTTCTCATACTCTTCCTTTTTGACCTCGTTCACATGGTGGCAGAAGGGACACGGTAGGTAATAAGCTCTGTCATCCAGGTCCTCAGCGGTTTTTTCTAGGACATGTTTCACCCTGCGAGCTGGATCGTGTTTAGGCTTCTTTTGAGTTTCATTGGCAGCCGTCGTATGAGTCGAAACTTTTGCCTCTCCAGGTACCTGTTGCTTCCACAAAGGGGAATTCTTAGTTGGAACACCAGCGGGAAACGTCCCATCCGTCGAATCAACTGCCGTGGAATCATTTGCTGTGGAATCGATTGGAGTGGCTGAGGTGGGCGGCGGCATATTCCTTTCTTTAGGAGCAGGCGAAACAGCATCAATTTGGGCCCACTGTGTTTCTTTTGGGGCAGGCAATACGGCACCAGATTCCACGACCACATCCTTAGATTCCACGACCACATCCTTCGTTTCCACCACCGTTTCCACTTTGTCTTTGGTGGCCATTGCTGTTGCTACATCTACTTTGTCCTCAGTGGCCTTTGCTGTTGCTGTTGCGTTTGTTCCCTCCACCTGTTCAACATTTGTGTTGGATCCATTGATGTTACCGACAAAACCAACAAGTCCACCTCTGACTGTTTGCATGAAAGTGCACAGATCGTCTTCCGCTGAATCGTCCTGGTTTGAATGTGGCCGGTACTTGTTAAATTCTAGCATAGGTTTGGCCCTGCTGCCTTCTTTTTTCACAACAGTCCTCATAAACCACTTTGTTCCTCCGACTTCATCCGCAATTTCCAGGATGGATTTTAGGGCTGACTTATGTTCCGATGTAATTTTGTGCGCTGAGGTCAAGTGTGCCACCATATTTTCCAAATCACCAATGATGCAGCAGTGAAACGTCCTGTATACCGTGCTCCATTTCGTTGTCTCAAGTTTGAAGGTCATCCGCGCTGACTCCAAGGAGGTTTTATGCGTTAAATTGGATAGCTTGGTGGAAAAGAATACAGCCAAAGTAATCCTCGACAGTGTTCTCCAGACTTCAACGATTCTGATCAGATTTGGCATGATTAGGTGGTTGATTAGCAGGTTTGACATTGTGTCAAGGCACCCACCTGTCTTGACCCTTTCATAACACACCACAACTGTTGGCCACTTTGTATTGGGCACACTCAACTGATCCTTGGGGTCGCTGTCTGATTTGGATTTGGAATCGCTCAAGGTTTTGATTGCTGAAAGCACATGAGTTGTATATTTCACTGCATCAGCAATGGAAAGATAGTAATCCTCTAGGATACTGAGAAAACCGCTGTAACCCCCATCTCGGGTGCGACGCTTTTCTTTTTGGGATAAAAGTTGCTCTGCAAAATTGTAGCAGCTGTTGTGAAGTGATTTTTTATCATGAAAGTGGAGGTAAACTCCACAGTCCTTTGCCACGCGCTGACATTCGAGCTCGTTGGCATTGAGGGCCATGGTGGGAGGGTTGGTTGTGTTGCTGCTCAACTAAATTTTGAGTTAGCGGGTCTTGTGTTTTTGCTCTTCTTCGAAAGGGCACCCTATCATGTCTAGCTGTTATTTTTTATGGTAGATAAAAAGGAGAGTGTCCAACGTTTCCCTAAGTAATTTTCTAAAGTTGATTTGTGTTTAGGTTTTAATTGACGTTGGCCTCCAAGTTTTCACCAGGTTGACGTTGGAATCCAACTTAGGCAATGTTGGACTTGAACTCCAACTTTTGCCGGGTTGACGTTGGACTCCAATTTTAGGGTCAAAGTTGGAGAGACTCGAACTTGAGGGCAGTGAGGGCAGTGCTGCTGCGTGAGGGCAGTGCTGTGATCCCAGACGGGATGAATCCTTTTGGGTTTTTTAGGATAGTTAGTGCAAGCAAGCTACTCGTCAGCTTGGCGGTGTAGCTTGCTTGCACTAGTCAAAATCAATACAGCCAAAAAATTCTTTCAGTAAAATAGAACGCATTCAGTACTATGGATTTATTTCTATTTTGCGGTGGTGTGATGGCTGTTGGCATAGAGTGCTGTTGGCATTAGAAACCAGCATCCATAGCATGTTGTGAATTGAACGCTAGAACACAAGGGGGTATCTTCCCGTTGTTTTTCATCATCCGGTTGACCACCATTTTGCCTTGAAGCCTGGATAATTCACGACGATAGATGTTGTGCAGGGTGGTAATAAATTCGTCTCTATTGTCAATGTCCGACGGGTCAATGACAGCGCCTTTCTTAATAATAATGTCAGAGAGAACCAAAACTGAACATGGTAACAGGAAGCAGTCAGGACAAACAATACTGTCGGCGGAGGAGGTGGGCTGGGACACCTTTCGATCGTCCCATGCCTTTGTATACTTTGGATGAACGAAAACATATCTTCCAATGTTCCCAGCGAAAACACACCGCTCAAACTGAACGCCCTGAAAATTCTTGGTCGAGTTACCGAAGGCTGTTTTCAACTTCATTTGTCTTGGACCCCTCTTCCCTTTTCTTGATATTTTCTTTTTTTCCACTGGAGGAGCTGGTTGATACTGGGCCATGAACGCAAAAGCGGCCTCTGAGGGTTGGTAGCTGCAGTAGTCTTTGGTTATCTCCTGGCAATTATTGACTTGTTGCAATAGAGCTGGTCTTTCCGTGGGTACTAGTGGTGGCGCATTGGCGGCCTTCTTTCTGAAGACAATTGGGGATGGAAGACTTTCGTCGTCAGATTCGAGCCATGTTTGCCTTGCAGTTACAATGCTGTCTTGGTTCAATCTCCAGAACTCGTTAGGCGACCCAGCTCTAGCCAATGCTAGCTGGGCTACAATCTCTGCCTCACTGTCATAGCTGGCAAGGGATCTGCGTAGACTGTCTCCTGATAAGTCGATGCCTTCGGAAGAGCTTTTGTTTTTGGATTTATCGGCAGGTAGGCAGGGTAGGCAGGGGAGAGATGGGAGCGTTCCAATTTCTTCCCGATCATTCTCCTCTGCTTCTTCCTGAGAAAGGGAAATATTACACTGGTCTTTCAGTACATGTACCACCTCCTTTATTATTACATCGCCAGCTTCTGCTATGCTGGCCGTCAAGACATCCTCCTTTTCTCTCCTCCAGGTAACATCATCGTTCTCACAATATATTTCATAATACAGTTCTTGGTAATCACTAGGCTCTCTATGACTTTTATGAGCGGAGGATGAGTTCTCTACCGACAATGGGAGAAGCCTATTACCCTTATGATCATGTAACATAATGATTGAACGTGGGTAGAGGAAATTGTGTTTCTCATCATCGAGTAAATCCCTAGTAACCAGATTTGGATTGTCGTGCTTTTCATCCATATCCATGTCTTCTGGGGACCACATCGTGCCATAACTGGGCTGGTCTTCTGTTTCGTACTGGCGATTGGGTAGGTGAACACGCAAGTTTGTCTCTCCGAATGTCCGCAAAAATGACCTACTTGGCGCTGGGGGCATGATCAACCTTGTCTCAGTCCAGACTGTCCTCATGGCGAATAGCAAATTTAAATATATACTGGAGCACCTTCTCACTAGTAAATATAGCAGATCATGGAGAGAACAAGAAGAATTGTGAGTTCGTTAAATTTGAATATATACTGGAGCACCTCCACCGTTAAATTGTTCATGTGTATTAGGGGCGCACTCGCAAATGGAAGCAGCCAAAAATGCAGTGACCGCCATCAACCGCTGAGAGGCATTCCCAACGGTTGTAGAGTGTGCACGCTGTTTTAGGCGCTACCATCTGTCAACCTCAACCGCTAACTGATACAACAGTTAAACCCGCGCTACCATCAGTCAACTCTAACCGCTAACTGATATAACAGTTAAAACCCGGAAGTACCGTTATTCCACTGTTACAGTTACAGAAAATTGTGACATTAACAGTTATAGGGCATGAAGGGCAACGCATCCGTCATAGTCCATGGGAATAAGTTCCAGATTTGCCAAAGCAAACCCAAAAGGAAAGAAAACAGCGAGTTATACTGAGTAGAAAGTACGATATCATTTACCGACGCAAGCTACACCATGTGCGAGTAGTGTAGCTGGCGCGCAAGTAGAAGAAAATTTGGAGACAAAGACAGGGTGTTGGCTGCAGTTGAGGTAAAATTTGGAGATGGGCAGTTGAATGCTCGAGAAGATTTGATGACAATCCATGGTGGACCAAACATCATCATTACCAAAAATCCCATCTTGGGCTCACAAAACACAATACACCGAAAGCAAAAGTAAAACAGCAAAAGTAAAACAGCAAATGCTACGGAAATTAATTCAGATGGTGAATGGAGAGACTGCAACTGTGTCAGGGGATCAGACACTACCATCATCAGTTGATGTTGCCACAGGTGCCTCCGACGCAAGTCTGTCTGGTTTCAGTTCCGACGGTGACGGGAAGATGAGGAAGGACAATGGTGCAGGTCGTCAAGAGAAAGAAGCGTCCTCGAGCCAATCTAGATCGGTTTTTAGCGACACATCTGACACTGAGGACTCCACAACAACAGCTACAACAGCTAGTGCGTCTTTTACAGCCAAAAAGTCTCCTACGAATGATGACACTGTGACAGCAGCCAGTGAGTCTCCCAGCAACGAAGTTGCTACAGGAGAGGTAAATGGAAGAAACCCCACTGAGGTCAATGAATCCCCGGCTATTGATACTGTCATGGAAGATACACCTGACAGAGCTATGCCTATGAATGAAGGGGAAAATGAAAGTGTCAGCGACAAAGGCAAGAAAGGAATCGCCGGCTTTGATTCAGGCGTTGGTACCCATTCCGCCATAGCACAGCCCGTGTTTGAGTTTGAGCTTGAGGAAACCACGAAGACGATTCCCTCTAAGACGCCCACTAACAGGGTTGAAAAAGCAGCTACATTGGAGACATTGGAGACCAAGGCCGTTGGCGCTCATTCCGCCATAGCACAGCCCGTTTTCTTCGAAGAGACACCACCGGCAAACAAGGTTCCAGCTGTGGAATTTGCTGGACAAGTCGGTGTAAGAAGCGACAGCAGCGACGACGATTCGGATGATGAGGAAGATGACAATTCGGATGAAGAGCAGGGAGATGATGTTGAGAACATACAGGAATCGGAACCGGAGTGGGATGAGAGTGATGACGATGACAGCGATGGCAATAGAAGGAAGCGAATCAAGTTGAGAAAAACCAGAGCGGTGCAGGGAGGAGAAGAAATGGAACTCTCAGCCTTGAATGTACCTAGAAAAAAAACAAAAACAAAGACTGGAACAGGAACACCGAGAAGAGACAAGGCAAATCCTCCTGATCCTGCCAAAATGAAAGAATGGACGGAACTAGTAACCGAACGGATGGCGGGACATAATACGAGGAGAAGCAGACACATGATGATTTGTTATCTCACATTGAATCCATTCAAGAAAGTAACAGCTTGGATGATGTATGCAAATGTGGCAGTTATGGTTGCGGGTGTCCTCGAATGCCATCCGTTTCGATTCACAATTGGGTTGGCGTCTGCTAAGAAATATCTTCCAAGAGATGTGCTGAAAGACAATGGATGGAAGGTACCAATCATGGGGCGCACCTGCGACTTCCTCCAGACTGCAATTGAGAAGGTCGAGAAGCAGACATTGGCGTCTTGGGCAAAAGAACGAGAGGAAATGGAGGATGAGTACTCTAACGTTGCGTTTGGCCTTCCATACAGAATGCCCGAAAGTTTACCAAAAGGAGTGGCATTACAGCATGTTGTTTTCCTCCGCAAAATTCTGTGGGGACTCTGGCACTCCTGGAAGTATTCGAAGGATCATTGTGTGTGGGACGAAATCTTGACGTATGTCAGGACAGATCTCTACGATATCATCGGAAAAACAAACCTGCAGAATACAGTGAAGGCAAAGATTGAATCTAATATCAGAGAAAGGGCAAAGGAATCAGGGCAGACCTTGCTGACAGACCACTTCAAAGCGAAGAAGCGGAAGCCAACAATCACCAAGAAGCGCAAGTTCAGTAAGGATTCCAAGGTGCAAACGACATTGGAGCAGTGCCAGGGGCAGTGCCAGGGCACTTACGATTACAATGATGGTGGATACTGGTACGATAAGTGCAGAGAGACAGACACAGGAGGTGTCTTAAGGAAAAGTAAAAGGGTTGCGGCGAAGCAACTAATGGCGTCCACAGCGGCTGCAGTGGCTGCGAAACTACAAATGGAAGCGACGACAGCGGCAGCAGAAGCCTCTGTCCTGCAGACAGCCGTAGAAGTGGAGTCTGGAGGCGCAGTCCAAAGCACAGCTCCGGTGTTCTTAGCAATCACTGCGGCTGCAGCGGCGTCGCAACTTCAAAGGGAGGCCACTGCTGCATCAGCAGCAGCAACACAGTTTGAGGCTGCGTCCCAGTTGCAGGCGGCAGGCATACGGAATGTAACCACTTCGATAAAGATAACAACTGTGAAGACAACAGCACTGAAAGTGAACATTACCAAGAAGCCCCCGCCTGCTGCCCCAGTTTCAGAGATGCCACTCAGCCCCGTCGCTGTGACTCCAACAATCATCACCCCAACTAAATTGGCATCGTTGGATCATAAGTCGATAGAGGAGGTGCTGCCAATGAAGGAGAGCACACGTATGCTTCTAGAAGACATCATGGAAGTCAGACGTGATGCCGGACTAACAAAAATTCTTGGGAATTGGCTCAACGTGACGAGAGACAATGGAAGGATGGACAGTTTTGATGATGGAGTGGCCGGTACTAATAGCACTCCGGCAGAGGTGTGGCAGAAGTATCACGGGACAAATACCAACTTAGCCCCCCCAAGGCACTTGCCAGACCATCCAACTGGAAAGTTTGAATATGCGGCACCGAGTGATGACTTTGTATGTTTCTCGACAGACGTCCTTCAGAGCATGCATGTCACCCTCATTTCCTGCGACCGGTACAAAATTACCCCGATACGTTGGCACTGGGAGTACCACTTGCTGAAGGGATTAGGCTGGCTCAAGTTTCCCGATCCACAGAACAGAATGTTGGCAATGCTCGTTTGCCTCATTCTTTCAGCCGCAGCATATGACCTGACGTGCATTAATGGCACCATAGCCATCAAGGAGGCTGGTCTGTTGTCCATCCTAGCACTGTCGAAACCTTCGAACAAGAAGGAACTGGTAAAGATCATTGAAAAAGGAGGTATTGGTGATAACAAGGCGACTTTTCTACAGGAAATGGCTATGAAAGTCATCGAAGACCACAATGGTAAACTGCCATACAGCTACGCCCACTTGACGGATCTTCTTGGCGTTGGACGAAAGACCGCTACACTCTTTGCAAACGAGGCGAATGGTTGTTTTGGGGGAATCGGCAGTGACAAGCATGTGACACAGTGCACCATTGACTTGGGCCTAGTTGACTTTGGAGGCGAGACACCCAAGAGCGACTTGCCAACTCATGTGGAGGCAGCGCTGAGAAAGTGGATCAACCCACGACGGTACAAGGAGACAAACAAGATCTTCGGTAGTTTTGTTCAGTTGGTGACGCAGTCGCTACGCACAGTGGAGGGACAAAAGAAAGAGGACGAGTGCGAGCTGTTTGCCACAGCGATTGGCGCCCATATGCACACTCCGTACCAGGTGGAGATGGTGTTCTCGATTATTAGCACCCTCAGACGTTCATACCTAGGCAAGCCAAAGGTGGAAAGGAAATAGTGTTTAATACTTTAGTAAACAAGTATTTTAGTGGTATTCCTTGTTTCCTCCCCTCCGCTCTCACTGACCCTCTCTGTTTCCTGTTTCTTCCTATCCTATCCACGTTGTCTCATTGTCTCACTTCTCTGCTGTCTTTGTCATTCGTGCCGTTTGCTTGCACCACATTCATGTGTGTTGCCTGCATACTCGCAACTATGACCACACAAGAGGAAACATGAGATGACGTAGATGAGATGTCGGTAGCGCCCGTGACGCAGATGGTGGAAGACGTAACAGGGTGAGAAGTAACAGGGTGCGCCAAGAACAAGAAGAGGTGCAAACAGCGGTGCACGCATGGATGAACGGTGGAGGAAGTAAGAGGGTGCGCCAAGAACAAGAAGAGGTGCAAACAGCGGTGCACGCAGGTAACACAGTCTGCGATGCAAGTAACAGGCGCGCGATGTGGGATGATGGATGCGATGCGGGATGATGGATGCACGTGACGTGTTGGTGGAAGTAAGTGATGGTGGAAGTGGAGGAGCGAAAGAGGATTACAAGACCAGCACTGCGCGCCAGTTGCGTGGTTCCTGCACGGAGTAACAGGCGTGCTGCGACATGATATGGATTGCAACATGATATGGATGGTGTTGTAAGTCATGGCTGTACCGCTCTTGATGTGAACTGAACCTGATGGGGACCGTTTCTCGGTTCTGTTATCTCTGTTCCTGTTGTCTCATGTTTTCGTTCTTGATTTCTTCCAGTCTCCAAACATACACAAACCAGCCTGAACCAAGCACCGCCGAAGTGTTTTTGTTTCGGCAGCGTGTTGGTGGTTTCTGTGTTTGTTGAGTGTTTGTTTCAGTCACATCGTGTTTGTTGCGCGACAGCGTGTTGGTGGTTTCTGTGGCAGCGTGTCTGTGGTTTTCGCAGCGTGTTGGTGGTTTCGCAGCGTGTTGGTGGTTTCTCGCAGCGTGTTGGTTGTTTCGTGAACAGCGGTGTTGGACTGAGATGATTTGGCAAACAACCAAGATCACTCTTCGAAAGCACACAAAATATTTCTTGAAAATACAATATCAGACTATCCCGAAACAAAGAATTGAAACCGTACAACGTACAATGTCCCCCTCCTCTGATGAAACCACACCACCACCAGGCTTGTTAAAAACCTTTGTGTCTGCCACCTTTGGAAGCTTTCGTGGGGGACGCCGTCGGTCCCGTACTCCGCCTGATTTGGGAATGCCTGCACCATCGGCGCGGGATAGTGCTCAAATTCATGGTTCTCCTACCAGGGAGCCCAAGCGTAAGAAACCAAGAACAACCTTTGCTCGACGCGAGGCGCCAACGGCAGCGACGGCAGCGGCGGCCACAGCTGCGACGGCAGCGGCTGGAGCAACCTCTGCAGCAGCAGCGGTTGCAATCTTGGCCATTCCGCGTGTTGGTCCTCCCATCGACCCATCAAGACCTTGGCAACGACATGTCTTTGCTGTACCTGACCACCCTCTGCCTCACCATCCTGCACCTGTCGTTCCACCTATTGTGCCAGTTGATGGGGCTCGGTACACGAGTCATGAAGTGACGAACTACTTGGAAGCACATTTTCGCGCAGCCAATACTGTGAATCTTCTGCCCCCTTTTGATAAGACCGCGAGCGACCTATTAAATGGGTGGACCGGAGGGCCAGATCATGGGCTTATCGACATGTGTGGAGTGGGAAATACCCACGCTGTTCGTGCCTGGCACCAGTACCTGGGAGATCCAACGGACTATGATGCGAATGTAACCAACCGTCAAGCGATGGAGAAGGTGGCACTCTACTACCATCCAATCACCCATGCTCGAGTGCATTTTACAATTGCCACGAACCAAGTGCTGTCAGGAGCTTCCGGTGGGCGGCCCGTTACCACGTATGAATATCACCGAAAGGCTATGGCGGCTCTGCTAATCTGGAAGGCTGCGATGGGCTGGAGCTATGGAGCTGGTCACATGGGGGCGTTGGACAACATTCTGGGTGATGATCCCAAGAAATACTACTGCTTCGTCAAACCGATGCTCCATTTCATTAAGACCCGAATGAACCCACTCGCTGAGTTCGACGAAGCTGAGGTCATACAAGTTCCCCTCCAGTCCTACGTGTTTTCGGCAGTGGTAAAAAAGATCAGAACAAATGGAATCTGGAGTCAGGCTGGGGTGCGAAACCGCATCCAAGGAGGACTGACTGGTGCTGATCGGCATTTGTGCAAGGGCATCCCTTCAGACTTTGCGCGCATTCTCTGCTTGGTGGTGCCAGAGCTGAAGTTCGGGGGGTCCCTTCAGAACAGCGCCACAAAGGTCAAGTTCTTCTGCTGCACAGTTCCCGAGATGAATGAATTGCTATTGTACCATTACAACGGTGAATGGGCGCACGCACGGGTCATTAACATGTACCCTAACAAAGACTCTGAGCGATTCCCTGTGGGCCTCATGGGGAATGTGTGAGCTGGACAAACTACGAGTTGGAGAAGAAAACATCCTGGAAATGGAGTTAATGTTATTGATTTGTTGCACTAAAACTTTAGACAAGTAGTTGTTGTTATGGTAATTTAGATAGCTTAGCTAGGGCGTCAGTGCCTCCCGTGCATCAAGGAACGGTTCAATCTGAATGATGGTACGACCGCTGCATTCCCCTGTGCTGTCCCTGAGCTTGATAGCCACCAGCTTGACAACTTGCCGGTCATCCAGGTAAAGAATTCCATTGCAGGCGTCCATGACAAACTTGGCTAGGTTGTCAATGTCTGGGCAGATGGGGGTGGAATGGGAAGCACTTGCTTTGAGAAGGCCTAGGGAGCGGGCTCCCACAAAGTCACTTTCAGGCCTCTTGAGCAAAAATGTCAGAGTCAAGCAAACAGGAGTGCCGGCGGAGTACAATGGAGTGTTAGACTGGGCTATGGCAGCATTGACAGCGGCCTTGAACAGCGCCATTTCCTTCTTGACAGGGTTGTAGACCCCATGGCGGTGAAACCTACTCCTGGGCAGGGGGGTGGGATGCCCAGGTATCTCTACCCTGTTGTACCTGACCCTGGTGAGATCGACAACTTCTTGCATGGCTGTACTTTTATGTGCCCAAATTTGTGGGCTTCAGAAGGACAAAAAGTGAGGCAGAATCTCTGCCTGGCATTTTCTCTCCCGGTATGGGGCTCCTCGCGGTGCATCGGGTTGAAATCTACTCTCCTGATGCCTCTCCCATGAGTAACCTGAAACCAGGACCCACCCGGGACATGACCCGCGACTAGGACTGGGTACTGTTTTACTATGGGTTCGGGAAGTGCCAGGAATGGAAGCCTGAATCTGTGTATCCTGGAAGGGGAGAGGCCGTACTTAGGGGGATTTAACGGTCGCCCGTTACCTGGGGGCCCTATGTAGCAACCGGGAGAGCAGGTCCTGGCGGGCCATGGCGCAAAGGCCCCATGAATGACCCCCCCCCTCTCCCACTGCACAGGGTTTCGCACTGTACTAGTACTACTGTAGTACTACTACTAGTTAGTAGTACTAGCTACTAGTACTACTATTACTAGCTAGTAC
>JAVCKV010020681.1:0-25209 GCA_032274145.1 Herpochondria borealis | reverse complement strand
CTTTTGATTTTTTGCTTGAACAATTTTTGCTTGAACAATTTTTGCTTGAACTTTTGTCGATTTGCTTGAACTTTTGTGATTTGCTTGAACTTTTGTTGCTTTGGTCATTTGCTTTTGTGTGCGGTCAGATTCTTGCTTGAGGATGGGAATGTTGGTCGGTATCTATACGCCCCCCCTGAGAGAGAATCCTGCCAAGTGAGCAGCGTATCTAGCTCGTGGCGATGCCTAGGGCTAGCTTTGTAGCCTAGCCCAATAAGCCTCGCTCTCATACAAAACAAACGTCTAATAGTATTCACACAACTCTCAAAGAGGTATCCGTCTTAAGCGTCGATCACAACTGCATATTGTAATCTAGGGACGAGTCAAGCTTCTCTAGCAGAAGTAATTCAAAGACAATGACCAATAATTCCCTTTCTATTGAAGGAAGCTGGTCGTGCAGAGGATGTTGGTCGGTATCTCTACCCTCTCTCCAAAGTGGCCCAATCCTGCCAAATGGGCAGTGTACCTAGCTCGTAGCGTAGCCAATCCTCGCAGCCATTAGACGTCACTCATATAGTGCCATCATGGCAAGCACGAACTATTACGATGGATTTTGACACCTATTACGCAAGAGGTCAAATACTATTCACACACAAGTACCGAAGATGGCCGACGCTTTGAGCATCCATCAAGGCTGCCACCTTGAGCTGGGAGGTGTGCGTCCTCCACTATTAAGCCGTCTACTCCACGCGCACCCCAAGCGAGCACCAAAGTAAGTCAGAGGCGTGGTGTTGTGAAAAGGATTAGAGATAAAGTGTTAGTGCTCTGAACAAACAAACATTGCGATATGTTACAATCAGCAGCGATATGTACACGAGCAATACGAGAGGCCGTCAAGGATATAATAGAGCACTAGTATAATAATCTAAGAGACGAGTACTACGTCCCTCCAGGTCCAGAGGACAGACTTGGTGATTCACTGGGCATGCCACTTGGGGAAATACTCAAACTTGGAGACGACGCTGGACAAGAACATCAATGCGTGCACGAAGCAGTAGCTCAAGTCCCGCAAAGTTGTGGGTGAACGCCACCCACCAACAGCCAGCAGCTGTTTTCTTGTGCTGCTTGAACTGAGTTTTGTGGCTCCGACAGTTGCTCGCATCAAGACCTTTCCACCAAAGTAGGCAATCACCAAGAGTCCTACAGCAGTTGCCAAGAGGGCGTTTCGCGCCGCCGCCAAACCATGTTGCATCGACTTTTTGAGTGCAGAATCAGCCTCGGTTTCCTCCACTTCAGTCTTGGCTTGCTCCGCTTCTTCGGCTTGTTCTTGGCTTCGGCCTCATCCCGTTCAGCTTCTTCTTCGTCCGCCACTGCGTCAGCTTGTTCACCCTCCGCCTTGACCCCCAACTCTGTAGCTCCCTCCTCGCTCGTAGCAGCTGCCGGCTCGACTTCTGTAGCTTGCGCCGTTTGTACTCCCTCGTCATCTCTCGCCGCAGCAGCTTCACCCGTCGCAGTCACTGCTTCTGCAAATTTGGCGGCTGCATTCGTTTCCAAGGCAACTCCTCCAATGGCTAACTCGCACACGAGTACGGCTGATCCATCCTCAAGTTCGTCTACTTTGTCAGCGGCAGCTTGAGCCCCTGCTTCTGTCGCGACTGTTTCCGATTCATCTGCCAACACTTAATCTGCTGCTGCATGGGCTGCAACCTCATCCGCCGCGACTTGATCCTGCCTCGCCTCCACTTGTAGTACAAAAGCTTCTGACTCGTCTCCTGTCGCTTTTGCTTCTAAACCCAATGCCTCTACTTGTAACGCCGCAGCCTCATCATGAAGCGCTCTGCATTCCGTCGCCGCCTCGTGTTGCACTGTGAACTCTTACTGATCCACCACGACGGATTCTTGTGGAACCCTCGCTTGCCCCGTCAGTGCTGTCATTCGATCCACGTGTGACAGCGTTGCTAATTAATAGCGACGCGACTGAATCGCCAATCCAATGGTGGAGGCATACGTTGCGAGGGGGCTGTGTCGAAAGGAAGCAACAAGAGTTAGCAAAGTGACGACCGACTTGGCAAAAACAACGCTTGGAATCAATCAATCAACACATCCACACCACACTCACCGTACACTTGACAACATGACCGATAAAAGAGTACTATCACAAACATTGAGACTCGTTTTTAATGGCTTATATAGACGATGTATTGGCTGTCAAAAGATAGCGACTGTCGAAAGATATCAGCATGTTTTTGATGTTTTGCTTTTTAACTTTCGGTTTTTGCTTTAACTTTTGTTGTTTTGCTTGAACTTTTGATTTTTTGCTTGAACAATTTTTGCTTGAACAATTTTTGCTTGAACTTTTGTCGATTTGCTTTAACTTTTGCGATTTGCTTCAACTTTTGCGGATTTGCTTTAACATTTGATTTGGAATAAAATACTAAGTGCCAGATTTTCTTCTAAAATTGATTTTGTCACTTTTTACAAATCCTTTTGTGCGTATCGTGCGGTTATCACACAAAAACCTGACATCTAAAACCCCTAACCCTTGTTCCAGCAAAAATCCCTCAACTTGCAGTGTATGCCCACTAGCTGGAACCCTATTGTAGATCAGAGCTTTTTAACAGCCCCAGATGAGGCTCCACGTGGCCGTGATTAACTCAGACACACCACATTCTCTATCGAGAAGAACTCTATTGTACCCTCGAGTCACAAACATAATGAGTGATATTCTCAAGAGACTCTTGTGCATTGAACATGTAAAGAGTAGAATCAATCTAGACTGCGCGCAAACAATCAAACCGCAAGTCTAGACTGCGCACGAAGCTAGAGGTTCCCTCTGTCTTTACCTTGTACCATAAAATAGTTTGGACACTAACGCACACGATAGTCTACTCCTACAAGAATTAGATCTAAAATCGTGATGGGTTGGTGCAAGGATTTAGGAAGAGCTAGCACTCTAGAAACGACTCTCTGAATGCTACTCCTACCCCATAACTGAAGTTGATTATAAAGAAAGCTCCATTCAAAACAACCACCTTGTAGATGTGTGAGTAGCTCAAAGTACTTGCTCCTAAAATCTCCAGGCTCTCGAGTAGCTGACCCAAGCCGTTTGTAGATCACCAGGTTTTCAGTACCAAATTGTTTGACACAGAAATCGAACATTACGTCGGTACACAATGCCTGCTCTTGGAGGGAGTGAGCATTTCCCACTTGCCTCATCTTTCGCCGTCGTCGTGTTTCTTTTTGTCCGTGTCTTTTGACCTCAGCTTCTCGAGGTCCAGGGGACTACCACGATCTCCGCCAAGCTGGCGTTGAATCATAGCCTTTTAGAACTGGATTTCGAGCTTGCGAGTCCACCAAGATTTTCCACGACGTATAGACTTTCACTTCTTTTTATCCTTCATCGCTGTAGAGCCATATTTGCATTTCACGAACATGCCAAACAACGATGACAACACGTGCCTTCCTTCCGAGGTCGCCTTTGACTTTGTCAAGATGTAGCTAAGCCATCCTACTAGTCAGATTATTACTATGCTTGATTCATGCCTCGACGCTCTAAATGATGGGTCGAACAACATCATTTGGACAGCAAAGATCGCATTCAACATGCAACGGTAGGTGCCACGATCGAGTTGTAGTACCAACGTCAAGCCCAGGCTCACTCGCTCGCAGCAGCGCGTTTACTCCTCCTTCACCTCCTCCATTTGTTTCGCAGATTTAGCTCTCACATTCGTCTCGCCCTCCTCGAGACCCTTCTTAAACTCGGCTGGTACCTCTTTGAATTCATCCTTCATTTCACCCGCCATTTTGCCCGATTGTCGCATCATCTCCGAGATTTTCTCCGGTCCCAGCACAAAGACGGCGGCGACG
This sequence comes from Herpochondria borealis, assembly GCA_032274145.1. Lineage (NCBI taxonomy): Eukaryota > Rhodophyta > Florideophyceae > Ceramiales > Ceramiaceae > Herpochondria > Herpochondria borealis. The sequence goes on along the minus strand of JAVCKV010020681.1, from coordinate 21,363 downwards.
CCAATAATAACCAACTCTGCAGGACCGAGACCAAAGAGACTCGCCGTTTGGACGTTGGCCACCGACTTGCGTTGATTCTGAATGTGGGGGATCATGAGGTCGTCCGGTGTCGAGATACTGGTGGGCATTCTTGAGGCTGTCGGATGAAACAAAGCTCGAGACGGTGTCACAAAGGCAGATGCGCTCGAAGCTCCAAGAAGAAGAACGAGATAGTGTAGAAGCTTCATCATGGTGATCGATGTTGGTCAGCAGATGATCGATGTTGTGCGAAGCCATCAGCCATCACAGCCGAGATCCATCTCCACGATCAACGAGCGACGACTGACGCTCCCATACACAGTGGTGTAGACTTTCACTGTGACAATACTACTGCACTCCAGGAAAGAAGTCTTCGTCTGCCATCCGCATCTCACATCATGAACGATTTCATTCAGCAAAACCAACCATGGGACGCGCTCGGCGCAATCAGAGAGATGAAAGTCGCAAGCGAAGAGCTGCCAAACGAAGAAAGACTCACCCAGGAGACAACAGTGATGATGAAATTGATGGCTTTGTGACACTTCAACCGCAGCAGCAGCACTCCAGGAAAGAAGCTCCTTCTTTTGGGCAAGACGACTGCAATGGTATTGACACAGCCAGCACATCGCCACAGGACAAGTCAGAGACACCCGTATCTGTCCCAAACAACACCAAAGTAGAACACAGCGAGGAAGAACGTCCAATGAGACCGAAACTCGACAAGATTCAACGAATGCGTCTCAAAAAGCACCTGCAAAAGCAGCGACACAAGGAAAAGAAGCAAGCCCGAGCGGCTGCCTCGATCGCCAAGCCTTGATCAATCACGTTTACTTACAAACGACAAACGAAGAGGCAACGCTGTCGCGAGGTAAAAGTAATGGACACGACGCAGATTTAGGGTTTCTAAAACCAGTGTACACAAACATCTGAGCCTATCAAAAGAAGCCACTTGAATGGAATGCAATCGAATTCTCCGGCTGTTGTTTGGCGAACCATGGGTAAGGCTATCAATGTGATGAGGGCTAATAATTTCATCATACTATCATATTACAACTACTTAGCTACGGTCAGAGGGTTGCTTCCTTGAAGTTTCGACGCTTGGTAGTATTTTCTCTCTAGAGGTGTCCTTTTTGGTGGTGTGTGATAGTTTCGCAAGTCAAAGCAAAGTTTACTCCTTGGAGTCCTTGTTCTCACCCGTAATCTCAGCCTTCACCGCTTTCGCTTGTTCTTCTCCCTCCTCCAAACCCTTTTGGAACTCCTTTGGCACTTCCTTTAGTTCACCCGCAATCTTTCCAGCATCCTTTCCCAATTCTGCCAACTTTTGTGGTCCAAGGAGAAAGGCAGCAGCAATCAAGATAATGGCAAGCTCAGGACCACCAAGACCAAAGAGACTCTGGGTTTGCACCGCAGCCATTGACTTGCGCTGTCGTTGCAGAGCTGGGGGTTGGTACTCGTTGACATTGTCAAAGGCAGGCGTCGATTGAATGAGTCCACTGCTGGTTCCCACGAACGCACTTGGAGGAGCAAAGGCCGAAGCAGATGCGACGAGGAAGAGGAAGAAGGCAACAAATCTCTGCATGGTGGTAATGGTGGTGATGGTACTGTAGATGGTCAAATGGTTGGCGTCGAGTTGATGTCAAAGATCTTTGGGGTGTCAATTTTGCCACGTTGAAGCGAAGGATTTGTCGGGTTGTAAGTTGATTCCATCTCTTGGGATGGTCGGATGTGTCGTTTCCAAAGACAATGGTGTTGTGGTCTGTGGAAGATGGATCTATTAGGTTATGAGCGGATCGAGCTCCCTACAACCAGCAGTTTATTTCTGATCTTTCTCACTTTTTTTCTTTGAACGAAAGAATTTCAACTTCTAACCATGGGAAACCGCGTCAAGGGCAAGGCCAAGAAGAAGTCCATCAAGGCTGCCTCCCATTCTGGGATGGGCAGCAAGCGAAAGCTTTCGAGGATGGGAAAGAAGCGCAAGAAGGATCATTCCGGTTTGGATGCGACCTTTATTGGACGAGCTGCGTGTCTTCGTCGCTTGCAAGTGTCGCTCAAGGACTTTCGTCGTCTCTGTATCCTCAAGGGGGTGTACCCACGTGAACCGCGTGGACGTGCGCCGGGAAACAAGAAGGGTCAGACGTATTATCATATCAAGGATGTTCGTGCCATTGCACACGAACCAGTCTTGGACAAGTTTCGTGAATTTCGCGCCTTTATGAAGAAGGTGCGCAAGGCTGCAGGAAGAAACGAAAAGGATGAGGCCACTCGTATGCACGCTGTGGCTCCTACATACACATTGCATCACTTGGTTCGTCAGCGCTATCCACGCTTTGTCGACGCTCTGAACGACCTGGACGATGCCTTGAGTCTGTGCTTTCTGTTTGCTGCACTTCCTAGTGAACAGGGTATTCAAGCTAAGGTTACCAACAAGGCAAAGTCCTTGGCAGGTTCCTGGGCGGCCTACTGTGCTACAACGTCGGCCATTACGAAGAGCTTCATTTCTGTGAAGGGTGTCTATGTCGAGGCATCGATTCAGGGCAGTACTGTTAGGTGGGTCGTTCCTCACTCCTTCACTCAGAATATGCCGGAGGAAGTTGATTTCAACGTCATGAAGACATTTTTCGAATTCTACGAGACTCTGTTGAGTTTTGTGCTGTTCAAGCTCTACAACGAGCTTGGGTTGAGGTACCCACTTCCAGTTGAGGCCCTGGCCGGAGAAGGAACGGGAAACACAAGTGCTGTGATTGCTACCAATCTTAAAGCAATGAATTCTGCCATGAGCTCGAACAATGGTGGCGTGAGTGATATTGTCAGCGAGTCTGTCGAGAAGACGACAGAAACGAAGAAGAAGACCCTGTCCAAAAAGGAGAAGGCGCTTATCAAATCTGTCGGATCAGCATTGAAGCAACTCTCTGATGATGAAGATGACGAAGACGACGAAGATGAGGAGGATGTCGACATGGCAGCTCCACTCCGGGCTGCCCTCGACACGATGGAAGAAGAGAAAAGTCGGATGACCGGAGAAAGAGCCTCAGCTCCGGCCTTGGACGATGACGCCGTCAGACGCAGGGGCCTCTTTGGTGGTCTCGTCTTTTTCCTCTCCCGCGAAGTCCCTCGTGGATACTTAGAGCTTGTGTGTCTTGCCTTTGGTGGTCGCGTTGGTTGGGAAGGTCCCAACAGCCCCATTGCTGCCAAGGACCCAACCATTACTCATCACATTGTGGACCGCCCCAAGTTGCCATCCAGCTACAACGATCTCCCTAAGTCAAGAGAATTTGTGCAGCCACAATGGATCCTCGATTGCGCCAACTATATGTTTTTGCTCCCAATCAGCAAATACAGTGTTGGGCACAAACTACCACCGCATTTGTCGCCATGGGTAGATGACGAGGAGGAAGGATACAAGCCCGCCTACGCGGAAGAGATTGAGCGACTGAAGAACGGAGAAACCGTCGCAGAGCACGACGATGAATCAGTTGAGGCAGAATCTGGCGATGAGGCTGCTCACGATGGAAAGTCCAGCAAGAAGGTGGACGTTGAGAGTGAAGAGGAGGAAGAAGCATCAGAAGAGGAAGAGGAGGAAGTCCAACAAGAAAAGGCTCAAAAGGCAAAGAGCAAGGAGGAAAAGGAGGAGCACGAACGCTCCAAGATGATGATGAGCAAGAAGGCGTCGAGACTCTATGGAAGAATGCAGCACGGTATCGCTCAAAAGGGAGCGAAGACAGAAAAGCTCGAGAAGAGACGAGACGAGCTCAAGGACAACAAGAAGAAGGTTCTGCATCGACCATTGGACCCTACGATAGCCAAGAATATCGACAAGATGGAAAAGCTGCAGAAGCGAAGACAGGACATTAAGGGCAAGCGAAAAGGTGAAGACGGTGACACGGTGGTGAAGCAGAAGCTTCACCGCTTGAAGAGTGAACGCAAGACAGTTGAGAATGAATATACAAACACCGGAGGGTCCATGAAGAAAAAGAAGCGACGCACCAAGTAGATCTACAAGACTTAGTTCATAATCTCGAATCTGTTAGAGCTGAAATTGTTCGTTACAAACTATTGGAATGTTGCTGGAAGATAGGGTGAGGTTGACCATCAAGGCTTCGGGGATAATTCATCAGTAAAGTAACCAATGCATGGATAAGAGTTCACGACCACATTGACGCTGTTGTACCCATCAGCGGTGTTCTCACAATTCATGCCTTGCTCCTCACGGTCGTCCAATCCTCGCTCACAGCCATCCAGATCGATACACACAAGACTGCCTCAACCTTCTTCGTGTTCAAATCCATCTCTGCAGTCACATATCTAACCATCATCGGTAGCAGGCATTCATCAATTCATCACAGCTATCAATGCCTAGGCGACAATAGTCAATGCAGGTGCAGGTAGCCCCTCCTCGCAAACGCGGTGTGGAATCGCCATTGTTATGCCGGTTTTTGATGCGATGGCTGGTGGCTGCGTCGTCAGCCTTGCACTCAAGATTGAGATAAGACAGCAGGAAGGTTAATGTTAGGATAGAGAGTTTGAGTTGAGCTTTTAGTGCCTTCATGGTGCTCTGAACTTGCTGTTCTTTGTAATCTTTGTTTGCGCGGGTAGTACTAGTACGAGACACCGAGAAAGTGGTTCCTCACGCCGCCGCGGTTCAGTCAGGGTCACGAGTCGAAAATGTGCCTTGCTCGGTTCAAAGGAGCCTCACGCGGTGACACACGAAATGTCTAATATAGAGAGGTGCTTCTGATCATGCTTCTGGTTGCGTCTTCGGCAAGTCGCTCGTTAGGATAGGGATCGACAGCATCTGAGCACAGAGCACACTATAATGTATGTCAGCTTTCGATCGGTGCAAAGTAAAGTTCTCTGTATCGGGTACACGAACTATGGCGGAAACGGCTTTCTTGGCAAGAGGTACCGAGAGAAGGAGAACTAGAGACTTACGAATGCTTAGTCTATCGAGACATGTAGCTTTCATCGGAATGTGGAATTTTCGTTTGTAGACTTCCAACTGAAACTGTTCTCAGAAAACGTCCCAGCCATCAGAAAATTCAAAATATATCAAAAAGATCGATTCATTCACTCACTCACCATGTTGAACAAGGGGTTCATACTTGCCGTTGCGCTGGTGGCAACAGTCAACGGATTCTTGATATCAGGTCCCGCAAGACATCGTACCGTATGCAGAGCAAAGTCTCCACCGACAAATCAGTTTGATCTCGAAGCAATTGAACAGTTTGAGAAGGAACTCAATGAGCTGAATCAGCCACCAGCAGCTGACGATGTCGAGGATGATTTGGAGGAGTTCTTCGTCGAGGAAGCTGACAACACCTTGGTGGTGACCGTGGAAAAGAAGTATCACAACAAGCGAGTCGATGCAGCGATTGCCGCAATGGCACCGGAACTTTCTAGATCACAATGTGGTCAACTCATGACGAATGGCTCGGTCAAACTCGTGCTCGAGAATGGAAAACTAGAGGTGCTGAATCGAAAGGCGTTCAAGGTGGAGACTGGAATGACCATTCAAGTAGAGCTACCAAGAGATGAGAAACCTTTGGAGATATTGCCGCAAAAGCTTCCTCTCAATATTCTCTACGAGGATGAGCACATGATTGTTCTAAACAAGGCAGCAGGTATGGTAGTCCACCCAGCTGCTGGTAACTGGGATGGGACTGTCGTGAATGCCTTGGCATACTATCTTGCGAACGATAGTCCCTACGGAAGTGGAGATTTCATTGATAGTGATGACAAAGCTACAAAGAGTGATGTTGACGTGGAAGGAACTGATGGTGAAGCAGCAGCGTTCCGCCCCGGTATCGTTCATCGACTCGACAAGGGAACAACAGGAGTTTTGGTCGTTGCCAAGACACGAGCATCACTTGCAACTCTCTCTGCCTCCTTCAAGGAACGAACAGTCAAAAAGACTTACCTTGCAGTTACGGTGGGAAATCCAGGTCGTTCTGTCAAAATTGACAAGCCCATTGGTCGTCATCCAACGCATCGTCAACGTATGAGAGTTGTACCAGATCCTCACAGACGAAGCAGTGGAGGATATGCACCCAAGGATCGAATGGCGGCCACTGCTGTGTCTGGTCGTCGAGCACTGTCCTACGTTGACATGATGGCGTTTGACGGCAAGCTCAGTCTAGTGCAGGTTCGTATTGAGACTGGAAGGACTCATCAGATTCGTGTTCATTTGCAAGATCGCCATACACCCATTTTGGGAGATGAAGTGTACGGACTAGCCGACTGGAATAAGCGACTCTTGAAGCAGCATTCCATTTCACGACCACTGTTGCACGCCTACACGCTCGAAGTGGATCACCCCGTTACTGGCGAACGCATGTCATTTCGAGCTCCCATGGCAGAAGACATGAATCGGATATCAAGCAACATCTGGCCTCAAGGAGAAGAAGAGAGACCCGATCTGTTTGACTGAGGGCTTTTAACTGTACACGTATTTGCTGCAAGTCTTGTTTGTTCTCCGGTCGCATAAGACAGAATCGGATATTGCTTGATGGATAATAATAAGACTAACAGAAGCCTAGAAACAATGGTTGTTCTACTCCGATGGTGAGAACACAAGACAAATTTGCTTTACCGTTCACGTAGTTACTGTGAAGCCAAGTCTTGCATATCAGTATAATGTTGCTTTGAGCTATTAATAGCTACAGTCGTGCTCTACTGGAGTACGTAGATCTACGTCCTACTGTAAGCAAGACCTATTACTTGAAGCCACCACAAATCTACACGTATGAGCTACTCGTATTGCAGTATGAGATATGCAGTATTTTTCGGTCGTGATCCTGCAAACACGTAGAGACGTGCTAGCTCACATTTTGCATATGGGATCATACGGTGACAGCTGGTAAATGCAAAGCAACTTGAAGATACGCACACAGGTTGATGCCTTGTCATCGATGCGAATGCATATCTTGCCCAGAACAACACGAGGAACAGCACATAGGTCAGCACCCACAGAATCGTCTTTGACACACAATAATTCGCTCAACGAACAAGCAGAACAATGATTGGAACCAAGAAGCAACAGCAAACAGAAGCACTTGCCACCGGTGATACAAAATTCGTTTCCGTCGAGGATCGAGTGAGCTCCGTTACATTTGATTGCACGAATAACAAGGATACTGAGAAACGACGCAATGGGCGCCTGTCAACGCGGGTAAAGCGTGCAGGAAAACGAATGTGGGAAAACCTGAAAGTAGCCTTCACCCCAACGCCTCCAGAGGACATTGACCCAGAGGACTTTGAACATTGGGCCCTTGAACACTTTGATGTGATCGGTGGGCGCTACTGTGATGAATCGGAACTCGCACCGACGCACATAGTTCAGTTCGAGGAAGGAACCAACAACTTTGTGTCAGATATGGAGTGGTCAACATCACTATCATGTAAGAAAGCCTTTGAAGAGTGGTGAAGCACCGAGTTTCGAATGGAGGCAACTCGCGAAGAAGCTCTAAATCTATCTTGCCACTGTAATAATAGTCCACGTCAACGCTCCATTAGGCATAGAATGGCTACTAGAATGACTCCTTCATCTCGTACAGTTGATCACCGCCACGAGACGGACTAGCGTATACAAGGAACTGCAAGCACAGGATAGTTCTCGAACTGAACTTGATCATGCACTATCTCGCCATATAACAGAATGAACGGATCAGTAAGGTTTTTCACGAATGAGAACTTATTAACGTAGTTGCAACCAGATTGCAATGTAGTATCTGGAGCAGGACTACTCACCAGCAGATGCCTGTATGAAACCCTGCTTTGTTCCTTATTCAAATCTACAGGTGATATAACTTTTTGATATCGCTGCGTTTCACGTATTGAAGCATGTAGGCACTGCTCTTGGGTCCTCCCCAGCCAAAGCCGCCGCCACCACCGCCGCCCATTCCTCCAAGCAGGCGACCCAAGAAACTTTGTTGTTGCCGTTTCGCCTTTTGTCGACGTTCCTCTCGCGCCGACTTTCCACCGTATGCATCTCTCACTACATCACGAAAGGAGACTTGTGACACTCGGTCGTCATCAAAGCGATACCAATCCTTGCTCGTGATGTCTGGTCGCACGTAGGCATAATAGTGTCCAGAACCATATTCACCCACATGTACGACAATCGATTGAAGATCGTACACCGTGCTTTCGTCCTCCTCGTTCTTCGCCTCGTCGCTACACACGTCAGATAGGTTCAATTCGGACGGAAACGAGAATCGGCTATTGAGTTTGTTCATTGTTTCAAACTGCCAGTTGTATTGAAACCGTTTCAGATGAAGTTGAAGCAAACTCGGCAGTCCTTGGGACCGGAGAAGGGATCCCTTGAGCGCATCGACTTTGTCGGCTCCCTTTTCGGGTCTCCAACCATTGCCCTCCGCCTCGCTCAACAATTCAGGTGTTCCAAACATGTCCGCCATGGATCTGAGAACGGACCTCTGTGTGGCTACATCCAACGACAGGTCTAGAAAGGGTTCTTCTCGTCGACGTTCTCGACTTGACCCATCGACTGCAGTAATGTAGTCTTCGTAGGCTCCTTGGTAGAGGTCTGTCAGCCTGGGGCTCCCCAGTGCAGGCAGCAGAAGTTTCCAAAATTCTTGCGAATCTTGTTGTTCCATGGGAGGTATACCCAACGTTCGACAAAGAGCAATCGGGGCTGCCGCATACGGTGGGGTATTTTCCATTTCAGAGAACAAGAGGCGAAGGGCTTGGAGACCCATGCTACTATCTGCTTCTTCCGGTTCAGACTGGACAATGTCGCGTATGAGAGGAATATGAAACGCACATTCGAGTTGAGCATTCATGTAGCATGTATTTCCCAGATTACGAAGCCCTGTCGACACGACATGATTCTGAGCAGCAAGAGCACTGCTCCCACTTGACAGGATCAGTAATGATACGCTTAGAAGCTTCATGGTTGCGTTTGTCGTTATGCGAGAGTGTTGCGATAGCATCATCCCACACTCACATTTGATCGTGGGGATGATGTGTTGGAATGTCAATGGGCCTCCACGTGGCATTCCTTTCTGGCAGTCAGTATTACAGTGCACTGTAGCACCGTAGCGCGTCAACGCGAAAACCAAAAGATGAGTCGCTTGGCTATATTCCCAGGAGGCATTTACACTACGAATGATGAATTGCGAATGCAGTTATATGTATGGCTCAAGTCGAGCGGAGATTGTTGATTGCAGTCTCGCAGTCGCCAACGACATTGTCGCGGAAGCGATTGGCAGATGCCGACGAGATCTTGCCATCTGCCAACAATTCATCAACTTTGCTCAACAAGCTGCCACCAGAACATTCTTTGAAGCTAATCTTGGTAAATCCTTGGTTGTCGACGACAGCGTCTTGGTCGAGAGAGAAGACAAAGTTGTAGAGTTCGTCCACCACGACTTCGACACAGTCTGCTTCGGAAATGACAGGCATCTTGGTGGAGCAGCCACAGAGTGGTGCTCCAGGGACTGGACGGACATACCCTTGATCATAGAGATTCTTCTTGAGAGCAAGGTGAAAGAGAAGGTTACCACGGAAGCGATAGGACGCGTCATTCTCATCGTTGGCCCAGACAAAACCTTCACAATGCACTGGCCCTTCAATGTCGCTGGGGAACAACGAGACTCCCCCCGCTACATGCGCGGCAAAGGCAGTCTCGCGGTGCCTAACGTAGCACACATCCGTGTTATCGACTGGCTCTTCGTCCTTGCAATCCACGTTGTCTCTGCATGTGCCAAATCCGTCGTTTTGACGATCGGCAACGTAGCAGCAGATCACAGAGTTGGAGCTGCAATCCTGGAGGCCTTCGACGAAGTAGTCTTCTTCCTGCTCTCCATCGGGAAACGTGAGCTCCGTGGTCGTAACCGTGGAGTCGTAGAAAGATTGGATTGCGGCAGCGTCGACACTGAGGTCTCCGCTTCCGTTGGGGCCGTCGTATTCGGTGTTGAGGAAAGTTCCACCGTTGAAGAACTCTTCATCGTCTTGAGGCTGAAAGGCAAGCTGCTGAAAGAAGCCACGAAAGGATACGGCTGTAGCTCGACGGTTGGGAGGAGGAGCAGCCTCTGTGCTTTCAATGCACATGTCGGTGACTGCCGCACGAGGATTGATGTGGCGATCCTGAAACAGTAGACGCATTTCACTTTCGAAATTCAAGCACGCGCCTGGGTTGGCAGAGTTTGTTTCTGTAATAATCTGATTGATGGCTTCTTCAAAGTCTTCTTTTTCACAGGAGTCAAGAGTTACCTGAAAGTTGCCGCTCTTGTCCACAAGACAAGATGTCTTGATGTCCATGTCGCGACTTGCCACCCCAGAGACGGCGAGACCAACGAAGAAAACCGCGAGCTTCATTATAATTTGCTAATGCAGGTTAGTTATGAGAGGGCCCTCAAAATTTCCATGTTTTTCGCACGATATATCGATACACGATCATAGTAGCCGTGTAAGATATGAACGTTTGCGAAGAATGGTTCGCCTTGTTGAGTTTTCTGGTCGTCAGAAGATCTTTGGCAAACCAGTGAACTTTCCGTAGCTCCTACAGTCCATTTCAGGGCTACGACGCTTTGAATGATCCAGTGAAGACAGATTGGTCAAGAAACGCACTCGTGCGCACTTCTAGCCCATCGTTTAACATTGTTAAGATGTGCTACAAATCCCAAGGGTCATAGATTTTGCCGAGTCTGGCTAAACTTTTCGCACAGTAAAGGCTTGTTTTGTGTTGATCTTGGATAGTCTTTTCGCCTCTCGAGAATAGTAGCAAAAAGGAATCCGCCTGTAGGAAACGCGTGAGTTAGAGTCGTGAGTTAGAGTCGTGACAAACACACAAAGAAAGCTATGCTGAAGGGCAAATAGACACGAACACATTCAAAAGTCTCTGCAAAGAGGTGAAGCTCTTGGAATGTCTCACAAATTCAATTGACAGGATTAGCTTGAATGGCTCTCAAACGGTAAGCACGCAACTCATCACGATGAAAATCATTTTACTCTCCTCCTTCCTTGCGAGCATCTCCACGGCAAGGCCTGATCATGGTTTGGGACTCTTCTCTCGGAGGTTGCAGGACGCTGGCTCTTGTGTTTCTGCCATTCATCGAGTACTCCTTGAAAAGGAGGAAAACCCTGGAGCCTTTGAGCTTCCCAGGTGCGACATTGAGAGAATGCTCGTCCTGGTCGAACGCACCATGGTTCGTCAGTCCGCCTGTGTAGAATTTGAACCGGTGACAGTTCTCGCAACGATGCTGCATGCTGAAGAGGAGAGCCTCGACGGCTTGACCAAGGCACTCAAAGTCATTTGCACCCCCGCCAAGGCTGCCTACGATGCTGCCAACACGAAAGAGTTCAAGGACATGAACGGAGAGACAGATGCATGGTTCAAGGATTTCTACGATGGTGGTACAACGTTGGACCAACAAGTGGACAACGACTCAGGTACAATCGAGCTCAACGCAGACGCGAAATTCATCCAGAACTTTTACAAACAGACCGTTCTTCAAGGCCCGGTCTCCTTTCCTGATAGCCTCGACAACTTCCACAATTGTGAGGCTGACTCTGTTCGCGCTGTGATGTGCTGCTGGGTCCAGGATAGGCAAGAGGACGACAATGGCAACTGCGAAGGAAATCCATACTCCAAGAATTGTCGTGGTAAGTTGTCTTCTTTTTGCACGATGCTTCGAGACCCATCCAACATACCTAATCAGAATGAAATCATTCAGATGCGGATCCTGACGCAAATACCAATTTATGCTACGTGGATCACTCGAACGCACAGAGTTCCAATCACATTAAGGGTGGTCTAACTGTATTCCCTGGACTCTCCGAGGGAGAGACTCATTGCCATGGGTTGGCGTGGGCGAGTGACTCAAACGATGACATTACCCGCTATCGGTAAGTTTACTGAAGCTGCGAGCAAGACGCAATGCAGCCGCGAAAGAAGCCACTAACACCTTCCAACTCAGGGGAAACAATCTTTTCTATGTCAGCTTCTACGATCACCTCTTTGTTCGCGGATACGTTCGTCAGGCACCAGGAGCTTCCATGTGCGGATGTATGCCTAAACTACCAGTAACGACGCGATCTGATTGCACCCAAGTTGATGTCATTGAAACCTTCCTCATGACATTTGATATGGACGACGGTTTTTCGGCCGAGATTGCGAACGTCGATGTCGAATTCAACGCCTGCCAGACCAGGGAGAAAGACAACGACTTGGAAGCCTACTACAAGTTCATTAACGAGGAAAATGAATCTGAAGGTACTAAGATTGAACAGTATCTTGTGGGGGGAGGGAACTGCAGAGCTGCGATTGACGCAAAACTCGAGGAGTTTGGTATTTCTGATGTGTAAGGTCGCCGGATACCTGTATGCAGCCTGACTTCAAAGGAAGATACGCCGGCCGAAAATCACGAGGGCCCAGGTTGATTGCGATTCATTCGACAGTAATTTAGCGATGTGCATTACACGACGAACCTACAGCACTGTGTCTACGACATCTATTTACACGGTTTCATTCGTATATTGCAGACCTATCAGGTAGTTGTGGGAGTCAAACTTCCTGTTGTGAGACGTCTGCGCAGCGTGGTACAAATTGATCTACACCTAGATCTATGGGTGGTAATTTATCGTATCTCGAGAGTTATCTTGGCCCGATGTCTGATGCGATGTCCGATGAGATTGGATGTGATGAGATATTTCTGATCTAGATGGCCTAAGTTCGTAATAGACGGGGTTTCGTTATCTGTGGTTGATTCATAGCCCTCAGCTAACTGCTCCTAGACCACAGTCGTGTAGACGCGGTTGTTGCACAATTCAACGATTCGCGAACCAGAGATGGTCACCTTGTGCTTTTAGTTAGGCCTGCCATATTCTGTGATTTGATTAGTTGTGGGCGGTGGTTGTTCAGTTTCGGGGAGCTGAGTAAAATGTGGTACTTCGCTACATTGTCAAACCGGTTTCTGAAAGAGCTATATGCAACAACTCCCGCACTTTCGCTGGCGGTGCTCTCCATAATATTATACTCTAGACTATCCTCTAATTTATAGTGTCAGTCGTTTGTCGACCGAATGGGTTTTCGGTATAATATGCTCGGTAATGCAGCCACACAAGCAGGCCCCAAAGATAAAAGCTCAGTGATAATCCAACGTCCACTTTATAAATGAGAGCAGTGATGCCGACCAAAGTAGGATTTCATGTACAAGATATGCATGCAGCATTTGCAAAAACTGCTTTGTACTTTGCATCGACATTATGATACTGACTCGCACCACATGGAACAGGTTTTGGTGAACAGTACACCAACAAGGAACCAGCTACCAGCTACCTGAACGATCTATCTCTTGCATCTGTCATTTCATAAGCCCTAAAGACTCATTTTTCCAATCCGTGACCAATCCACTTACTCTCACTACACTTACAGTAGTTGTATCTTCTGTCTACGGAGTCGCCACAGTACAAATACAAACGCTCTGGGATACTAAAATCGCCCTACTAAATCGCTCGCGACATGCGATTGATGGACTTGTTGTAGGTAGCGCTCTATTTCATCCGAACTACACTTGGAGTGATTTGGAGTAGTTCCAATTCATCCAGAGAGAATAGAAATCGATGCACAACAATCAAAGTTGCTCTTCCTCCATTCAGCAGAACTCTCAAACACCACTCGAATTGTGATTCGGAATTTGGAGTAGTTCCCATGAATCACAATAAGGCGACCACTGCCATCGTGGTTCCTCTTGCCTTATTGAGTGGAACCACATCGTATCGATACTATCACAACTGCAGTGCTTTTCAGGCCTCTCTAGAGCTTAAAAAGCTTATTAGGTTGGATAGTTATTTACTGAGCTACTCACATAATAGCTACACCTGTAGCGCAAATTGCCCAAAATGCATTTTGGCACAAACATGCTTTTGCTTGTGTGAAACCCGCGTCGTAGCAGTGATTGTATTACAGTACAGTAACTATAGACGAAACTCAAACTCACACTCACATTTCGAACAGAATTTCCACTTTCTTGTGAAACTCCCAGAACAGAACGGAGGTTGACCAAGGTTCATCACTTGGTACTCCACAGTCAACCAAGTCTCTACATCATTTGGCGCTGTAGTTTCCTAATCTATATCTTCTTTCTCACTTGAAAATGGCAGCTGAAGCGAAGAATAGGCAACTCCAAATGGTCTTCCCAGAATTGGCCTCTAAATACGCGCAGTATCCATTGCAAAGAGAGGCTTGGTTGTCGTTGGACGGCACTGGCCCCGAATCGGCCCCTGCTTTTGTCGGAGGGGGAAATATCGGGATGAAGGAACACTATGTGTACGGGAGTGGCCCCAAAGAACATGGTTATTACCACGTGTTGGCACGCGAAGCCTACAGCATATTGTTCAAAAGAGCCCGAAGCGAGGCTCCTCCGGCAGGCTGTTGCACACCGTGCTTTGGAAGCCAAGAAGCGCGTGATTTACTTGACGCGTGGGATTCTACCAAGACAATTTGTTACAATCGAAGTGTTAGTAGCCGACCCAACGATCATATTGCAGCCCAAGAAGCCCATGAAATTGCCCGCAAAATCGCCAACAATACGTACAACGCGACGCAGAACCAGCAGCTCGTGATTCATGCAATTCTCTTGGCAACCTAAAACGAGATGTGTACTGTCAGTTTTGAGAAGTGCTTAGTTGCTGGTGAAGAAGATGTACCTAGTTTTGTTTGGAGATAAGCGCTACAATATTATGTGTACATGTACCTGAACCCATGCATGTACCTGAACCCATGCTTGTTTATTATATGAGTCAGTGCCACCTGTTGTTAGTAGTACTTGGGAAGTCAGTACTGGAGTACCACTCTTTCTTTTAATACTCATCGAAGCTCTCGATGCAGCAAAGCGATGTGTTATCTATTTTAGTCTCCTAAAGGTCGAACAACACAGTGCACACACGTAGGTTTCAGGCACGCAGGCGTTTGAAAGGCTAGACAAGTTTGGAGCACGACACACGGTGAAGACGTTCACACCCCAAATAGTAGAAGGGTCCCGAAAGCGATGATACCCAAAAGAGCTGATAGAGGCGATAGGTTCCCACGACCTGCTTTGCTACTCGTAGGTCCAGCTGCCATTTTACCAGGTGCCGGTGGCGGGTTGCTTGTTGCATCCTCGTCGCTCTCCACCACAACCTTGATTTTGGCTCCAGCCTCGCAAGAGCTGATCCGTGTCGCCGGACTGGTATAATCAGAGACAAAGTAGTGCACTCCAGGCTGATTCATGACAACATCGACAGGACTGTCCAACAGACCACCAATTTGAGTGGCGTTTGTCATGTCGCAGGCCTCAAAGGCGACCGTGTCTGCCACAGTGGCTATAGTCACAACGGGAATAAGGAGAAAGTATGTGAATCGGATCGTCGTTCCGACTGGAACAGTCACTGTAGCGTACCCTTCAAACTCTAAATTGCCTAGAGGAGACCAACCAATACTGCCACCACCTACCAAGAGTGTGGCGGGATCGATCCATTCGGATAAGAGTTCACCATCAGAATTCACCGAAGGTGGAGTAGTGGCGTTGGCAGCTTGAAACGTAATGACTTGCGACACCCCGCCTCCAGTACCATGATAGTTGAAGCCATGAATAGGCTCGAATGACAGCGGCAACTCATCTGCTGCAGCAGAATCTAGTGGGCTTCTTCCATATCGAACGCGGAGACTGTTGCTATCAAATGGAGGTCCCAGACTTCGCTTCCATGTCACTCGGACAGTCTCATCCCCCCATACGATGTTGACAATCTCCAAATCTTGTTCTTGGGGTATTTGGTCTCGCAATCCAATGAGCATCACCCCCTGAATCTTGGTCATGAAGTCTCCTTCACCCAGCGTTTCATTGAATCGGCATATATCTCCTTTCGCCGCATATTCTCGTTGGCATTCAAAAACAGCTGGAGAATCTTGAAAGTATTCAGGTATGGCACCCAAATAAGAACCCCACTGGCTCAGCCCCGACACTGTCTGTGCAAGATGGTCAAGGCGAAACATGTATCCAATATCAACCGATGGATCCGTCTCGATACTGTTTCCAGATAGGATCGTCTGCAAAATTTCGGCATCTACATCTGCAGGGAAAATGTGGTAACCGAACCAGTCAGTGTCGAGTGGTACAACACTGGTGATCAAGGCATACTTCTCATCGTCGTCTTGCGAAAAAATGGCAATCTCTGTATAATCTAAAGGGTTTGCAGTCTTAAATTCAGCCCATTTGGACCAAGAAGTCGCTGTTGTCACACGACGAGCATCATCAAGACCGTAGACACCAGCACTCAGTGTGCTACTGACCAAAAGTACACAAGCAATGGCGAGCATCGTCGATAACCCACAACATGGGATGCAGGTAATATGGGTGTGATGTACAGTGTACATGGTTTTGCATCTAAGCGTCCGTCCGTTTGCACTGTTTGTACTGAGAGTGAATCGAAAATACGTGGATTCCATTTTCATACTACTTGAAGTAAATCCGAAACAGCGAGTAAATTAGATTGTATCCACATCCGTCAATACTGTAAACCGTTTGGAGAACCACCATTTGCAAATCGCTAGGTGTAGCGAGTTGGCCGGATTGTCAGTTAGGTGGCAGTACATGTACACTGTATTACCGACACAGTGGTCAAATATCTTACCTGTACGACATTCAACATACGAAACTCTGCGCACCATATCAAAGAACTCTACATGCGGGCAGATGAACAGACGCTTTAGTTGTATCAACTCGCGTAGGTAGTCCTTCCGCTACACAATTTCTGATATTATTTCTCCGTGAAATGAAGCAAAAAATAATAATACACTCCTTGCCACTTGTTGTCATGGCACTTTGAACTTTGGAAGTCAGTATTCTTATTGATAGTCATCCACGTTCTCGATGCTACATTTCGACGTGTTCTCTGAAAGGTCGACCAACACTTCAGGTTTTCAGGCGGGTTTCAGACACGCGGGCAATTAACATAGTCTAAGGACGACGGTAGAGGATACGTCGTCGGCGGGAAGTGGACGACCACGAACAATCGCTTCCTCGTTCAACCCAAATCGCCTTGGGGACGAGATGTAGTCAGTGATCAGTCCTTGTTCTTCAGTTGCCAACTTCCTGGGATTTGTGTGCGGTTGATGGTTGTTCTTCTCCCACGAAAGGTATTGATGACGCAGCAGGAGGCGGGATACTTATAGGCGGCTCTGTGGGCTCAGATTAGGGTAACCTGCCAACTCCATCTTTGTCCATTGTCATGCACAAGTTCTTGTACAGCGTCGCAAAGACCTCTCCAGTGTCTTTTCGCGTGTACTCCAGATCCATCACTTCCCAAGACATGTGGACCTTATCTACATTGATGACGGCCCACAACGATGACCGCGGCTCAAGCCTTTCGAAGTTTTGCAGAGGCGGGAGTTGTACTATCCTCGAGCAGGTCTCATCCAAGCTTCCATACGCGTCTCTTTGATTCCAGGATGTAGGTTTCACAAGTGCCGAGTCACTCGTGAAGAAACTGGAGGACAATCCCAACAAATCTATGATGACGAGAAGCTTCCAGAGGATCTATTGAACGAAGCGGACACTGGCCCCTCCTACTAGAAGAAGATACCTTTCGAAAAGTTCTTGAAGTGATACACGAAACAAACACTGTACTCGTGAGGCTCGCACGACTGTGGATGTGCACGATAGGGTGCAGGAAAGGCGATGGCGAGCAGTCGGAGAAGGACTTCCACGGCTCACACATCGTGCAACAAAGGAAACACCGCACTACTCTCACTCTGAGAGCTCAATCGCTGAAGATGATAGACAGCAGGCCGAAAATATGAGACTATCCTGGAGCTTCAAACCCAATTGCAGGCCAAGGTACGTGTACAGGCGATGCCCAGACAACTTGAATCCGTACCATCATGTCTCTGTACTGTTGCTGAAAAACGTCATGAAGTCATGGAGTGAACTCGCAAGTTTGTAAAGAGTGCCTGCATACTTGGTTTTCAGGAGTGCCCTCAGCCTGATTTGTGGACAATGTTTGTGAGCTCGTACAAGGACGATCTTGATAAAGAGTTCATCCGAGCAGCACTGGAAAGTGAAAGTACTCCTCAGGATGGCAATGTCATGGAAAGCGTACCGAGTGCGATATTTGAGGAGAAGTGCTTGATTGCCTCATCCTCCTGAACTATCTTTCAACAGCGGGAAGATACAGCGACTTTGATGACGAGATTGATTGGCGATACCCTACTAGTCTCAGGAAAGATCGTCACTATTGGCTTCCATGATTTCATTTCGCGCGTACTACAGAGAATGCGGACAACCGATAAGCAGTTTGTAGGGGTTGCCAAGCTGAGTTCTTCGTTTCAAACCGATGTCAACGTTCTCTTAGCTGCGATAGAAGTTTCCAGCAATCTCCGACAGTATCGGGAAACTACTTTTGACTTCTGTGCAGTTGTCGATCCTTCTGTGATGTTACTGGCAAATTTTTGGACGAGGATTCTGAAAATCACCAAGGGGTTTGCACTGAAACACATGTCTTTTGATACTGAAAGTGCAACATGATGAGATTATTCAAGACACTGTCCAATTCTATCAAAGGCACACACGCGATAGCTTGAGGCTGCGTATCTCGCCAGGCTTGTGGTCCAACCAACCATTTTGCGTTGAAATGGATTCGACAAATGGAAGCCACGCTAGTCACTGTGGTTCCTCTCATTCCGTCTGGGGCATGGTCCGACCACTCTTACTGCCTTGCACTTGTACGCATGCGTCGCTCGGGCGGAAAACAGCCACTTCTGTTACCCGTCACCCTGCGACCAATCACTGCACCTGCTTTATGGACTGACTAATCCTTTTGTGTGGAATGGGGGCAACATATGGATGATAAGGCTGACTCGTTGAGGCCACTGATTCCAGACGATGTTTGGTCCAACGAGTCATTATGCGTGATGCGGGCGAAGCACATGCACCGTGAGCTCAGTGCCCTATTTGAGAGATTTCCTGATTAAAGAACAAGTCGTGAGTTCTGATTCTTGCTCATTTCAGGTGAGACGCTCTGCCGCGTCAGTGGCAACGCACTGTTTCATGAAGTTGCAAAAGACACACCAGCGTTTCGCGAGGACGCCGAACTCATGCTTGAGGCTCTGCGTTGGTGCCTTGCCAATCGATATATGTTTTGTGATGCAGTAGCTTCCTCTCTTTCTGGAACGGCCCGAATTCTTTCGAGAGACATTGGAAACTACGGGCTGCCAGGTTCTTGAAGTTATACCGCACGACCTTCAACGTTGTTCCCGGAGGTGATCAAGCAGTGCTTCACAGAGCATAGACCTACCATCTTTCAAAGAAGAAGCAGTGGTGCTGTATGGCCTTATCTTGCTCCCGACTTGCGTGAGAGTCGGTCGATTTGCGCGCAATGGATCAGGGGTCACTACGGATGTATCGACGGGGAAATCCCTGAAAGTATGATTAGGAGCAAGGCATTTTGGCTGGAGCTCGTGGTTCGTGAAGGAATCGTTCAAAGTCACAACTCACTTCTGCCCCGGACGAGGACTTTGCCGTGGAGGTGTGCGCTTTGGCACGTGAGGCGTGTACAAAGTTGCGACTGTAAAGCAGGTGAAAGTTGAAGATTCGAGACAGGCTGAGAACTCATGAATGCAATATGCTTGCTTGGGACTGGAACCCACGATGAATGTCCCTGGGTTGAAGGAAGAGTTTTCCGATTACTTAGACGTTTCTTCCGAGAAGGAAATGTCTCCATTCCAGGCCATCTGGAGGAAGTATCATGAGTCTGGTGTTGGACTATAGCAGTATCTTTTTATGTACGACGAGCGCTGGTACTCAGACTATTGTAGAAGCTGGTGCTGTCTCTTCGACTGTTTCTTTGCGCGTAGCGGGAGCAGATACGTTGTGCAATGTCGAGCAGCATGTCTCCATGAGATTTCGTGCTATTAGTTCTCTGCGTTAGTTGGTTGGTCTCTCTACAGTACGAGTAGATTTAGTACGTGTGTTTATATCGACGAGATGACTGGAGTTCGCTTTCCGCTGTGTGGGGGCATCTGCTCACAAAACCTGGTCTTAGATAGACGCACTTGACAAATTTGCCTTCTCAACCAGAGGGTGCAAGGCAGAACAGTCGAGTTCGTGGTTTGTAATCTGTCCGAAAAATGTGGCTTGTATACTGCTCTTGTTTGTTCCAACAATCTTCTTGACTTCCCGTGCTGCACACTACTGACGTCGTAGCTATGCAGTAATAATGGGCCGTAATACAGGGCAAAGTACAGACCATCTACCAGAACATTCATTGTTGCCTTTGTTCACAAATTGTTAAGTTGTAAGCAGGAGTAACATAGAAACATCAACGTGCTGAGCAAAAGCAACACCATGCCCAGCAGCGCTTCAAACCAAGCTTTTAGCATTGAGGTGCCAACAGTTCATGGATGGCATTATGGCGGACTCGCCTATATCGGCCCCATCCACCATATAGTCGAAACCGACGGCATCATTCAACTTTTCTTGGATGTTCCGGGTATTCTTGTGGAAGACCTGGAAGTTCAAATCGTGGGCAACACCAGTGTACGAATATCTGGAGAACGCAAGAAATGTACTGGGAGCGAGTTTCGGTTTGTGAGATCGTTTGCGGTCGACACGGATAAGGTGGACATCGCGTCCATAACAACAGAACTGGAGCACGGAGTGCTAACACTGGCCATGAACAAGACTTCTAACAGCGAAATGACTAGAACAATCCCGGTGACAACGGGGAATGGGAAACGAATGAGAACTTCAGTGTCTTTTCAGGCAATGGGAATGGACTAAGTTTGTTGAACATCCGTGTATCGCTGCTCTTATTGGGAACAAGAGAGCGAACAAATCATCATGTACATGCTACGATATCAACCAGCAGAATCAGGTGAATGACGCGGACCTGAACTACACAGCGAATCGCAGAGAACATCATCGTCTGACCACATTGTAAATATCTTTAAGTGTACCATTTACATCCATGAACGAAACCGACTCAACCACTTTCGACATCATCATTCCTCGTATCGACTGCCGTAACCCCTCCTCCTTTCGACCTATTGTGAGGGACCCAAAGCGCTCAGTGTTTTCGCGTGCGGCGTAAGGCGTGTGGCATGAACTATGGCATCACTTCGATTCGAAGAATTACATTTACTCAGAAATAAGTCGGCGGTACTATGATCCGATTAGGACTGACTGACTACTTTGCTGGATCTCTGCTTTTATCATCGCCTCTTTGCATCTCTAGTAGTGTGCTACGCTTTGGTTGGAAAGAGAGGTTTTGGAACAGGTTGTTCACGCGCCGATAGCAAGTCCACCACTGTCCTGCCTAAGAGCTACTTGCCACTACCCTTACGGCCCCAGAATC
>JAVCKV010020570.1:0-25255 GCA_032274145.1 Herpochondria borealis | reverse complement strand
CACAGACCAACAAGCAAACATACGAGATGGGATCAAAGATCTCCAAGGTGTTTTTGGTAAGCTTGTTGAGCGGCACGCTCTCGAACCAGGAGGGGGGGGCGCAACTCTGATCAACTCGCTCCGATACAGAGAATTGAAAGAGGAGTCATCAGAACTTTGCGAGCCAAGAGGAGATGAAATTGAAGGCTGTCGATTAAAACACGTTTTTTCTCGTTGGGGACAGCACTCATTGTATCGGCATTATTTGTTGCTGATCAGGCTCGAATAATGACACGGATATTATGACAGATTGTAAGCAAAAGGTCTTTCTATAAATGGATCTCAACCCGGTTCAAGTGCGAGCCACTACGACGTCAACTAGTGAAAGAGGCAAGACCAATGCAGTGCCAGGCAGGTTGCGAACAAACACCTTCTCGTTAAAGCCCCACCGGTGTGTAGCTACAAGCAGATCCCAGCCCTGTGCAAGTGCGAACCACCAAGACCTCAACTAGTGAAAGAAGCAAGACCAATGCAGTGTCAGGCAGGTTGCGAACCAACACCTTCTCGCTAAAGCCCCACTACAAGAAGTGTCGGTGAGAATCATTAAGACATCAACTAGGGAAAGGAACAATCCAGCGCCAGGAAGGTTGAAAACGAACCCTCTTCTAGCTAAAGCCCCCTGGGCGCACCTACAAGAAGATCCCAGCCCCATGTGAACGAGAATCAATAAGACATCAACTAGTGAAAGGAACAAGACCCATAGCGTTTTGAAGGTTGGAAACAATGGCAATTCAAAGGCCCTGCGGGTGGCAGGTTATCCCAGCCCAGGAAATGCGAATCAATTCGACATCAACTAGTGAAAGGGGCAAGACCACAAGAAACATGCAGAACAGATTGACAGATGACTATAGAATGCTAGAGATACATCAAGCACAGCCCCAATACAAATCGAGTGAGAGGAATCCAACTGCGAATTGCGACGACATCAATTGGACAAAAATCAGGGTTCCCGCTGGACCCACTTTTTCACGATCTGATTGGGGTCGGTGGACACATGCAAAACATTCCAAAAGTATACATGCTCATATTGCTCCTTCTTGGATCAACACAAACATTGGTGAGTAAAGAACGTCAAGATGTTACCCATGCAACCATTTTGTGCATTCCTGATCCGCGCTGCAAGCATGCTAACAACGGGCCCAAATTTCTATCAGACGCCTTCCTCTTCCACTATTTCAGTTCTCGTTTGTTCTCTTCAAAATGAAGTTGCTTGCTTCCTCTTTCATTGCGATCTATGCTGGCTACCCAAGCCTCGTACAGTCTAATGTCATCATCGGGAACTCCCGTGTTGCCTTAGGCGTGAGAGAGTGTGCTGGTCTCAATGTCGATTACAGGGATGTCTTCGGTTGGGGACCTTCGGACCCAGCAAGCGTCGGATCAGTAGGGTTGAGAGACCAACCAGAAGGATTTGCTACTGGTCTTGAAAAGGGCTGTCTCTGCGAGGGGTGGACAGCAATGGTTCGTTCAGGTGCGACTTTCCCTATTTGGTGCGGCGATAACGCAGACAATGGTCCTCCCCAGAACATCGCTGGTGGACAGTGTCCCATTACAGGAATCGACGGAGGCACTTCTGCCACAAGTATCGCGAATTGCACCATGCCTGGAGTCGGGGCGTCTCAGTTGAGGGTCACGCACGAATTCAAGCCAAGCACCCAAATCGAGCTCTACGAGATTAAAGTTACGATTACCAATCCGACTATTGCCAAATACTCAGAAGTCCTTTATCGCCGTGCGATGGACTGGGACATCGATCCAGCTGCCTTCAACGAGCTTGTAACCATTCAGGGTACTGACAAGTGTCCTGACGTCGAGATTGCCCATGACAACGGATTTTGTGCCGTGGACCCCACTGGCCCCTTCTGCCCCCCCATCGCTTTCTCTGGTGATGCAATTGACAATGGTCCTCATGACCATGGAGCATTCTTTCAGTTCAACCTCGGATCTCTTGGTCCCAATGAGTCGCTTGACTTTGTTATCTTCTACGGAATCAGCACTCGCACTAAACTTCAGAGCGCTGAACAACGTGCCCTCAGCGCGCTCGCCGCAGTTGGTGCCTCTGTGTATTCCCTCGGACAGTCGAGTGCACCTGGAGAGCCTCACACGTTCATGTTTGGATATAAGTGCTGCAAAGACAAGGACGACTGGAGCCTGAACTGTACAACAGTTGCGTCTGATCCCAAAAAGTATTGCTCTTGTGATTTTGTCTTGGAGAATTGTCCTGATGCTTGTGGTAACTGTGGGCCTGGTTCGGTTTCCGGCAGTGTATCCGAGGATACAAGCAATGACGGTGGAGACACTTCTATTGACGTTCCGATTCGTCTCTTACCAACTCCACCCCCTTCTGAAGAACCAACACTTCGCCCAACGCGCCGCCCTACACGTGATCCCACGCCGGGTCCAACGCGCCGCCCTACACGTGATCCCACGCCGGGTCCAACCCGGCGCCCTACTCCTGATCCTACGCCTCGCCCTACATACCGCTCGATCAGCGGCACCGTGTTGGAAGACGCAGCACCTCCTACGCCTCGCCCTACATACCGCTCGGTCAGCGGTACCGTGTTGGAAGACGTAGCACCTGGTGGTGGGTACGTCTTCAACAATGTCGCCAGCGGTGGAAGTGGTGGTGGATACGTGTTTAACGATGCCGCCGACAGTGGAAGTGGATACGTCTTTGATGATGTCGGTCGGGCACAAGCAGCACCTCAGAAGAAGAACGACCCACAGTGGTTTAACAAGAACTTTGACGTTAGTTGCCAGACGGAAGCCACAACCCTATGCCAAGATAAAACGATCGGGAAGGAAGCAGCCTTCAAGTGCCCACAGAAGTGCGCTCAATATGTCAAAGAGTCTGATGGCGAATAGAGGAATCGTAAACAACTCATCAAGAAGCAGCACTTAGGATCTCGATGCTGGACAAGAAGAATTCATGTGATAGGAGCGAACAAGGTCATCAAGGGACAGAGACTGGTCCAACTACATATTAGGTTAGATACTAGTTATTTATATCAGCTTACATTGGAATGAATAATTGCTCACTTTTTCTTCGCATGCACTCTCAGTAACATGGGATGTGATGTCGAGAATCAATAATCCAAGGAGGAAGAAGCAACTAAGAGAGAACTAACGATAGTCATAACTTCACCGCCGGTGTGGGTCAAGCTCACGGAGCTCTGAATAAGAACATCGTTTCCATCGAGAAAAAATCAGCCCAGATCAAGAGACTTGATTAGAGCCAACAGCTTCGCCAGCCATGCATTGTCCTGCCTTGTACTTGCACGGTGCCTAACTTCGAAACTGCTCTAGCTAGCTAATAGCTGCCTTCAAGATATTTTCTGTACCGCTACTTGCTAGCTTGTACTCGGAGTACTAGTAAATCTAATCCATCTTTCTTAATTCAAAGCTCCGAATTCCAAATACTTTTATTATATAAATCCTACGGCATGAGGAATCTTAAAAGGAGGCATTGTTCCAAACCTTTTCGGTCGTGGGATCCAGATCTTTCTTGATGGCTAATGTTCCAATGGCGTTCTGTTGATCTCATTGTCTCCAACTCTGGTGCATGCAACACAGTTCTTGAAGAGAATACTGCACACTTTAAACTTCGCGTTACCGATCCAGTATCATGATCAAAGTGTTGAAATGGAGTCTCACGTGGCTCGCTGCGCTGTCTCTCGCAACAACAACCTCTGCGTCTGGCGATGATGCACTCGTGTCGGTGCGCTTCTATGGGGAAGCCGAGTGTCCCTTTTGCCGAGAATTCGTCACGGGAGTCTGGAAAGAAGTTTGGACCAAGATGGACGATTTGCATCCCTACCTCGACTATCAGTTTGTAGCGTGGGGCAACGCTTACTTTGCCACAGAAGAGTGTGGCAAGGGTCCCGAGTACTCGAGAGACGAACGACGGTGCTGGTTTCAAAACTGTATTGCAACGACGGCGGACGATGAGGAGGCTTGCTTTGGCGGAGACGCCATCTATCAACACGGGGATAAGGAAGGTCAGCTGAATGTCTACGAAACTTGCGTGAAGGAAGAAATGGGGCTCGACACAGCAATTGCGTTTATGGAGTGTATCGAAGGGCCCAACATGGACGACTCTCAAAAGTCCGCCGCAGATTTGATGCATGATTGTCTTGATACGGATGTGACTGATGTGCAAGATTGTTCCGACAAGCGTGGACATGAGTTGGAAGTTCGCAGCGCCAAAGCAACCCCAGACCATCCAGGCGTTCCCTTTGTTGTAGTGGACGGAGCTGCTTTGGACAATCCGATGAAGGTTGTCGCAGCGATTTGTGGTAGCCTTGATCGCCACGGTATCTCGGGACTCAAGTCATGCTCGAAGAAGGTTGAGAGATCTGCTCGCGAATTGGAGTTCTGTTACTAGCCTGCTCCATTTCTTCCTCTTATTTTGGTAGCCACCAACGAAGCGCTTCATTCTAACGCCAACAAGAGTGTTTCCTACCTACTTTTTTGACTTTCGCAATCGCAAGTGTAGCATTGTACGTACTGTATGTGATGCTGGCATTTAGCGCCTCCTCATCAGCACTGATAACGCTAACGAGGAGGCTGTTGACCAACGTGCTATCAAATTCTGCCAAACGGATCGCAGTTACCAACACCCTGGCTCCCATCCACCAAGTCTGAGCAGCTGAAAAGCGAGATGACGGATGGTTTTGACGCACTCTGTGACGACCGGTGAGAAAACGGCAACCGATCTTCGCCGTTTGACAAACTGCCTTACTCCGAGAACAATCAGCACAGCGAGAGCGCAGCGTCTGGTTCTGAGACCCGAGAAATTATCGTCCCCACTTCTTCACGACGACCTCCATTCAAGCCGTAGATCAGAGAGAAGAGCGATGTTTTCGAAAAAACCCAAAACCAAAACATTCAAAGTAAGTACCATTGCCACGATGACGGGACTGCTGCGCACAGCTTTCTGCTCTACCAAGAGAAGACTGCAAGAACTTTCATGTATCATTGGTTTTTATTTTCGATTTATCTAAAACATGTATTGTTGCTCGTGAAGTTCAGAGAAGCCGGGCTCGACCTTACAACTCCTCATCTCCAAAGTCTCCCATATCGTCTTCCGCAGCTCCTCCGGCAGCGTCGTAGAACTTTCGCATCATCGGCATAGCGACCTGTTCAACTTCCTTTTGCTTGCTATCGTATTCTTCTTTGTCGCCTTCGGGGTTGTCATCCATCCAATCCAATGCTTCATCCACCATATCTTGCATTTCCTTCTTGTCTTCGGGAGACAGTTTCTCGTCGGTGCTATCGTCCTCAAGGGTGTTCTTGAGGTTGAAGAGGTAGGACTCTAGACTGTTCTTTGCGTCGATGCGCTCCTTGATCAGGCGATCTTCCTCTGCAAATTGCTCTGCTTCCTCAACCATACGCTGAATGTCTTCGTCGGAAAGACGACCTTTCTCCGCCGTGATTGTAATCTTTTCAGACTTGCCGGTCCCCTTGTCCTGGGCGGACACTTGGAGGATGCCGCTGGCATCGACTTCGAACGTGACCTCAATTTGAGGCACTCCGCGAGGAGCAGGTGGGATGCCAGTGAGCTCGAACTTTCCGAGCATGTGGTTGTCCTTGGTCATGGTACGTTCTCCCTCATAGACGGAGATCATGACGACGGGCTGGTTGTCTTGGTGGGTTGAGAAGACTTGAGACTTTTTCGTGGGAATGGTAGTCTCACGCTTGATGATTGGAGTCATGACGCCGCCGACCGTTTCAATGCCCATGGAAAGAGACGTGATGTCCATCAAGACGACATCCTTAATCGTATCGTCGTTGATCCCACCCAAGATACCTCCTTGGACGGCAGCTCCGTAAGCAACCGCCTCATCTGGGTTGATACCCTTAGAAAGTTCCTTTCCATCAAAGAAATCGGAGAGCATTTGTTGGATCTTCGGAATACGAGTTGAGCCACCAACGAGAACCACTTGATCAATCTCTGATTTGGAAAGCTTGGAAGATTCCAAGACATGCTTCACTGGGCCAAGCGTCTTCTTGAAGAGGTCGCTGTTGAGTTCTTCAAAGCGGGCTCGCGTCAACGTCTCCGAAAGGTCGTAACCACTAACCAAGTCGTCAATCTCCAATCGCGCCTGGGTCTGAGAAGACAAGGATCGCTTGACGCGTTCAACCTCCTTGCGCAACTTCTGAAGAGCTCGGCTGTCCTTGGAGATGTCCCTGTTGTCAGTCTTTTGAATCTTCTTGATGAAGTATTGCATAACACGCTGATCGAAATCTTCTCCTCCCAAATGAGTGTCTCCGTTGGTTGCCTGGGCTTCAAAGACACCGCCGTCAATGTTGAGCAAGGTCACATCGAAGGTACCGCCTCCGAGATCAAAGACAAGAACATTGGCATCATCCATATCCTTGTTGAGTCCATAAGCCATGGCGGCGGCAGTTGGCTCGTTGATGATGCGCTCAACCTCGAAGCCAGCAATCTTTCCTGCGTCCTTGGTGGCAAGACGTTGGGCATCGTTGAAGTAGGCTGGAACAGTAATAACGGCACGCTTCACGTCATGACCCAAGAAATTCTCAGCAGTGAACTTCATCTTGCTCAAAATCATAGCAGAGATCTCCTCAGGAGCATACGAGTTTGTCTTGCCATCCATCTCAACATTGATAATGGGCTTGTTGGCCTTGGAGACGATGGAGTAAGGCACAAGCTTCTTGTCCGCCTGCACCGACTTATCTGAGAATTCACGGCCAATGAGACGCTTCACGTCAAAGACAGTGTTTTCAGGATTGAGAGTTGCTTGATTCTTGGCGGCGTCTCCGACAAGGCGTTCGTTCTCAGTAAAAGAGACGTACGATGGAGTGATGCGGTTTCCTTGGTCGTTGGGAATGATCTCAACACCGGCTCCTGACTTGTAGACGCCGACACAGGAGTAGGTCGTTCCAAGATCTATACCGACGACTGTGTTATCCACTGGGTTGGGTGGCTGGGCATATGCGACGGGGATGAAGAGGCATAAGGAGACGAGCATCGCCAAGACGGCGAAGAGAGATGCGTTAGCAAAGGAGAACATTGTAGACTTGCTGGTGCGACGCTGCTTCTGGCGAGCACGAATCTTGTGTTCAATATCGTTTCTGTTCATGGTTTCGAATGCGATCGAGCTTCTTGTTGAATGAATAGCTTTTGTGTTTGTTTCTTTCTTTCTTTCACAGTGCAAGGTGAAATTGTGAGCTGATAGTCCCTGTGGGCGACCTTGCCCAGTAGGTTCGCGTTTGACGATCGCGCGATGGCTGGCAGTGTGTCTGAGTCAAAATTGCGGCGTGGCAAAAAGCCAGAGCTCCAACAGAAAAAATCGACACGTTGCGGTTTTTCTGGCCATCGTCCGTCAAAATCTGGGCGTCATCTTGGCGTCACCCCATTTCTCTAGAAGTGCTACTGTAGTACTGTATGGATTTTGGCCTGACACCACCGATATCCAAGCTTCAATGAATGACGTCTAGATCCTGATGCGAGAATCTGACATGTGGCAGTTACACATCACCTGCTCCTGCCCACCAATGAACCAACCATGAAGGTCCTCCGCTTGACACAACTAGTCTACCTACTGCTAGCAATCGGAGTCCGACGAGGGAATGCCCTGCCGAAACTTGATAGCCGGGCTGCGCTGAGGCTTCGAGGAGGACAATCGGAAGATGCTGCAAGGGCTGTTGACGCCGCCTCCTCCGATCAAGCGGAGGCGAAGCCATCAATAGAACACACTCAGCCACGGACGTTTGTAGGGTTTGGTACAAGCTTGTCTGATTTGAAATCCTCGGTTGCAGAACGAAGCGCGCAAGTGCGACAAACACTCAAGAGCCAGCTCGAGGCTCTGCGGGAGAAACGAGCCAATTTGGATATGGGCGACTGGAAGGAAGGAATGCAAGCTGTAGGGCCAGCATCGGTGGCCGTCGCTGACTGGTTCTATCATGAGGGAGAACTTACGTTTATTGGTGTGTATTCACTAGCTCTGCTGGGTGCGTCCTCTGGCTTTCATCTTTTCCTCTACTTTATCACTGTGGGATACGCCTGTGGAATCCTGCTGCCCGTACTTGTTGCCCTGTATGTAGCCTCCGCGGGTCCCATTGAGAATTTGACGACTCTCCACTCTGCGTTCACTGTTCTTTGGGCTATTCGGGCTGCAGCTTTCTTTCTGCATAGAGAGTACGTCAACTGGCCTCAACTTCACGACAAGGTTGTGGAGGTGAACAAGATGGCACGACTAAACTCCAAGTTTTTCTGCTGGTTCATATACTCGTTCTTCTACACAGCTATGGCCTCTCCGTGTGTGTATCGACTCAAGTCTGGAAAGAGTTGGGGTGCTGTTGGCAAGATGGCGCTTGGTCTGCAGGGTACCGGCCTGTTGTTGGAGTCGGTGGCAGACCATCAGAAGAGCATCTTCAAAGGTCAACCAGGCAACCGCAATCAATGGTGCAACGTTGGCTTATTCAAGTTCAGCCCTTTTCCCAACTACCTTGGTGAAATCACATTTTGGTCTGGAACCTTCATCGGTGGTCTTGCATGCTACGAGAAACCCCTGGAGTGGGTCTTGGCAACGATCGGCATCCTATTCATTTCCGTTGTCATCAGGGGTGCCGTTATCTCACTGGGAGCCAAGCAAATGCGCAAGTATGGCGAGAACGCAGACTTTTGTGAATTTCGACGAACGCACACCATCTTGGGCCCGAATCCTTTTGTGAAGAAGCCGAGTCCGTCTCCCTCCACTCCTGAGGAGGTTCCGGGGACAATAGAGGTAGATCCCCAACCCACACTATAGTCTTGGTTTTTGTAGTCTGACAACCATAATGCTAAAGTATGTTCATTGTCCAATTCAAGGACAACAAGCTACCAACCCGTGACTTTCGAAAGCCGGTGAGAAGCAAGCACACGTGTACGAACAAAGGATACTTCAGCTTGCCAAGGAGAGTACAACAGTACGCTCTACGTACCGGTTCCCGTAGAACTGGTATGACGCTGGAATACTGACGCTTTCTTTGAATTTTAGCTAGAGCTGTGCCACTATTTGCCTAGTGTAACTCTCAAAGAAAGCATAGTGCTGCGTCCTCAATCTCGCGTTTCTTTGCTTCCTTGGCCGCTCAGTTCGGAAATTTCGGAAGGCGGGGTGATATACGTACGCGACGAGTATCGACTGGACATGCCGCGCGCACCACCAAACGGTGGTTCCGTCATGAACTGTTGTCCAAAACACAGTCATGGTGATGATACCAACATCCACAGTAGGTACGAATTGGTCGCTGCTTCTTGCGAGCTATTATACGTCGAGCCTTTCTTGGTGTGTGCTGTTGGAAGATGACGTCGAGCACCGTTGGATCTGCTGGTAGCACCGGTTCCTTGCTGGCAGATGGGAGGACACTTGCTCTCTCTCTCTCTGGCAAGAAGGCCTAAATCTGTTTCCATCAAAAACGTGACTAGCGTCCGCAGCGACGGCTGGCGATTTGATCCATCCGTGTGTGCTATAATAATATCTTAGCCTTCCAAACGCGCGTCTTTTTCAATTCCGTTCCTTTTCTTCTCGCTGCCATGTCTTTTTCCAGTTTCGCCTTTGTTAATTTTCCAATCTCCCGTTGGCGGATCGCATTCGTGGTAGTGGTGGTGGTGGAGGGATAATATAGGCGTCGTTGATGGGGATGGAGCAGGAGTAGTAATAGTATGTTTTGATAAAAAGTGAGAGGATCTTGTGGATCCGATTTGGTTGGGAGGGTGCAAAGTTATCCCTAGCTCAAGAAAGATACCTTTTCGGGTCATTTTGCTTCGTGCATTTGTACGACATTCCAGTACCAGAGATCTTGCGGCTGTGGTTGGCTGTCGTGGATTGCGTGGTGGCCAAGCGCGTTTAGTAGTAAAGTCCCTCCATCCTCCATCGAAATCTCTCAGCTCGACGACAAAGACTCTTTTCGGTATCACACACTTCAACAACAAAAAACAATTCTACAACAACCATGATTTTCAGATCACTCGCCCTTACGGCTTGTAAGTAGTCCCTTGTAGATGAGAAGGCGTGTAGTGACTAGAGAGGTTACGTTGGTGATCGATTGAGGCACAGGCGGAACTCATTTCAAGCGATTCGACAAAAGGAAGTCGACCGCTGGCGAGATGACCCAATGATGGTTGGAAGCTAGTTCCCTCGACTCGTACTCCTACTCCTCGGTTCCAGTGCTGGAAGCATCGCTTGATGAGTCCTCGTTGTAACTGTGCGAGTCTGGAGTACGAGAACCGACTGTTTGCCTTGTCGACGAACCTCCATCGCTACTCGTGGGTAACACGTGGCTCGGTTTAGTCACGAAGGTCGATCGACAACACATCGCGTTTCATCTCATCTAATGCTAATGCTGTCTCCTCTCTTCTATCAACAACACAGTGGCACTTGTTGCCTTGCCTTTCCATGCTATGGCCGAAGAAGAATCGATGGGAACTGTCATCGGAATCGACCTCGGAACCACCTACTCATGTGTCGGCGTTTTCAAGAATGGCCGCGTCGAAATCATTGCCAACGACCAGGGTAACCGTATTACTCCTTCTTACGTTGCTTTCATGGAATCCGGTGATCGTCTCGTCGGTGATGCCGCCAAGAATCAGGCCACCATCAACCCTGAGAACACTGTTTTCGACGTCAAGCGTCTGATTGGTCGCAAGTACTCCGACAAGTCTGTGCAGGCTGACAAGAAGCTTGTCCCTTACGAGATTGTTTCCGACAAGGACAAGCCAATGGTGCAAGTCACACAGGGTGGAAAGGACCACAAGTTTGCCCCTGAGGAGGTCTCCGCCATGATTCTCTCCAAGATGAAGGGCACCGCCGAGACTTTCCTCGGTAAGGAGATCCATAACGCCGTCGTGACTGTTCCTGCCTACTTCAATGATGCCCAGCGTCAAGCTACCAAGGATGCCGGTACTATCTCCGGTATGAAGGTTGAGCGTATCATCAACGAACCTACCGCTGCTGCCATCGCCTACGGTATGGACAAGACTGGAGGAGAATCCAATGTTCTCGTCTTTGACTTGGGTGGAGGAACCTTCGATGTGACTCTTCTCACCATTGATAACGGTGTGTTCGAGGTCTTGGCCACCAACGGAGATACTCACTTGGGAGGAGAAGATTTCGATCAGCGTGTCATGCAATACTTCATCAAGATGATGAAGAAGAAGAGCGAAGTCGACATTTCCAAGGACAAGCGTGCCCTCCAGAAGCTTCGTAAGGAAGTTGAGCGTGTCAAGCGTGCCCTTTCCTCCCAACAACAAGCTCGTTTGGAAATTGAGGAGCTTGCCGAAGGCTTTGACCTCTCCGAGACTTTGACTCGTGCCCGTTTCGAGGAACTCAACACTGATCTCTTCAAGAAGACCCTTGGTCCTGTCAGTCGTGTCATGGAAGATGCCGATGTTGCCAAGTCCGAAGTTGATGAGATTGTCCTTGTTGGAGGATCCACTCGTATCCCCAAGGTCCAATCTCTTATTTCCGAATACTTTGGCGGCAAGGAACCATCCAAGGGTATCAACCCCGATGAGGCCGTTGCCTACGGTGCTGCCGTTCAGGGAGGAATTCTTTCTGGAGAGGGAGGTGAACACACTTCTGACATTTTGTTGCTCGATGTTACCCCACTTTCCCAGGGTATCGAGACTGTTGGAGGTGTCATGACCAAGCTCATCAACCGTGGTACTACCATCCCTACCAAGAAGTCCCGTAAGTCAAGAAAAATGTGTTCAATATTCTTATCAAAGCCTCGTTGCTCCGCGCATTTTTACTGACTGACTGTTTCCCTTTTGAATTTTACAGAAACTTTCTCCACCCACCAGGACAACCAGAACGTTGTGTTGATTCAGGTGTACGAAGGAGAGCGTTCCATGACCAAGGACAACCACATGCTTGGAAAGTTCGAACTCACCGGTATTCCTCCAGCCCCTCGTGGTGTTCCTCAAATCGAGGTTAGTTTCGAAGTCGATGCCAACGGTATCCTCCAAGTTTCTGCCGAGGACAAGGGAACCGGAAAGGCCGAGAAGATTACCATTACCGCCGAAAAGGGACGTCTTTCTGAGGAAGAAATCGAGCGCATGGTCAAGGAAGCCGAAGAATTCGCCGAGGAAGACAAGAAGGTCAAGGAGCGTATCGATGCCCGTAACGGACTCGAGTCTTACCTCTACAACTTGAAAAACACTCTTGAGGACGACGAGAAGGGTGTTGCCGACAACATCTCCGCCGAGGACAAGAAGGAATTGCAAGACATGATTGATGAGACCATTGACTGGATGGACGAGAACCCAGAAGCCGAGAAGGAAGACTACGACGAGAAGCAAAAGGAAGTCGAACAAGTGGCCAACCCAATTATGCGTAACGTCTACTCTGGTGGAGCCGGCGGCGACGGAGACGATGACATGGGTGACTTTGGTGACGACGAGTTGTAAACAAACAACCACAAGGAAAATTAAGTGTGTTTTGATAGACAATTGTAGGAAGGGTTTATAGTGAATGGAATCGGATTCAATGCTCTTTTTTCTATATTTAGCATAAAATGTCCCAGCACATGTTTGTTCGTGGCGTTGTGGCAATAATCATAGTACGCAACCAGACTAGGTTGCATCAAGAACTGATGTGTATGCATGCTGTCAAGTTGTCGAAGACACGAGGATGACGGCGCAAAGCAGACGGATTATGATGATAGCGCAGCCAACCAAACTGTGCGAGGCGTCTCCTTTGGTGGAGGCGGCAGAGATGTAGGCAAGGTCGAGTTTGGCGCCAAGCTTTAAACTAACAAGATCGTCAAGGCAAGAAATCAGTGTGTTGTGAAATACAATTATTGTAGAGGCAAGTGATCGTAGGACGGGTTTTAAAAATAATGAACAATTTAAATTTCTCTGTTTTTACTTTTTAGCAAAACCTTGCATGACGACGCGCATGCTCTCCAACTGTTCATCTTGTGACGAACACAATCCTCGACAGCCTCCTGCAACATCCGGCACAACGTTGGTCTTGGCCAACGCTGCCGCATTGACATCATCACTGAGGTGCGTCAAATTATTGACAATGGTATCGGAAGAATTCAGGGCCACCACAATGGACATGATGAAACCCACCACGGCAATCACTGCCGCAGGGACAAGGACCGTAAGACCACCGTCGACGGCAACTTCTCCAAAGAAGGGCACGTTCTTTGTCTCGGAATTGGCCGTGTTGGGGTCCATGCGTGTCACGGATGCCACGAGTGGATCCAAACGCTTCTGGGGAGTAGGAGGAGGAACAGCAATCGGAACGACGGGAGGTGCAGCAGCTTCTGGTTCACTGCTGCTGCTCTCTTCGTTGTCGTCTGCAGAGGCATCGCCCTCGGTAGCATACAGCACAGCGCTGGATCTTGTTGTGGTGGAAGACAAAACTGTTGCGTGGTGGGGTTGGACACTGAATGCACTACTCGACTGTGCCGTCAGGGCGACTGCCAGAATGAGAATGTAGCTTGATAATCTAGTCATGGCGACGACGACAGTAAATGAAGAAAGACTCTCGTGTGCTTTGGCAGGCAGGGCTGTGAGTTAGTTGCAGTAGCAAGCTAACAACAGATGGAGTTGATGTATGATCGACTTCACATCGGCTTGACATCTGCAGTTTGAAGTGAAGATCGCTCCGTCTGACTGACGTCAGTGCGTGAACCAACCTGACCATAACAGGGTACACGTGTAGGCATTATCATTTTACTGAATACTCGTAGGAAATAGTACAGTAGAGTGCTCCGGGTTTATTAGATCATCCTTCCATTTTAAATTTCGCCACGATGAAGGCATGTTGAACACATGCTTAGTCGTGGCGAAGGGTTATCTCACTTCGTCCCTGGTTCGATCTCAAAGCAGTGAACACGGGAGTAGAGCCTTCCGCTAGATTATGGCAATCTTCTAGGCACATGCCATGCTCGAGAAAGTAATTGATGGTGTTCGCCGCCAGGGCTCAATCAAAGTACTGCTGCCTCATAAAAAGCGGCAAGGTCTTCTGCAAGGTGCTGGATTCGACGTCACAATAATCAACAGGACTTACGAAGAGACATTGCTGCAATCAGAGCAAGACGCAGTTCAGACACACTGTACCGAACCGAGAAGTACATGATCCTCTGGCCACTTCTATTTGGAATCAGTGTTGTCTTTGCCACAGCGTCGAGTATTGCTGCATTGATGATAACCCCTTCCATCACCACCACAACACTCTGAAACTGCGAAGCGATATCGTCGACTTGCCACGCAACCCTCGTAAGCACGGGCTATAATAGGCTCCTGATCAAGCAGTCACCCCTTTGCAGTGAGCCTTTCTTTTGGGCGGGCATTTTGCTTCCGCTGGATTCATGGGGAGTTGTGTGCTTTGCTTTTCTGCTCTGCTTCTTGTTGTTGTGGCAAAACCCCACCAGCAGCATAGCGCAGCAGATCATCGCCGCGATGTTTGGTCTCGTGGTGGTTGTCTTGCTGCAAGTTGGATGAGCGAAGCTCTGTCGGTCATTTCTCTCCGAAGCTTTCTATCGCAAACCCACAATAGCATTCTCTTCTTGTAATGAGAGTACGCTTTCTTCGGATTGACAGGTCTTTGCAGCTCTCGTGGAGGTTGTCAACGTATTGTGAAGAGCGCCTTCTTTTTCGGACGCATGGATGAATGATCCTTTCCTGGCTCCAGATATGGTGGGAGAAGTCAAGTACTTTGGTGCCTAGCTGCACAACCGGCGCCCCCAAGTCTTCATGATGGACCTCTTGCTCTTGCAGCACGAATCCCATCGGTACCCGTTCACTGAAACCTTTGGTGTCACGAATCTGTTGAAGCTCCAATACGGTCGAGAATTTGGAACGAAGGCTAGTTCAACGTGGCGGCCGCCTGCTGATTGTGCAGATGCGCATGACAAAATATCGATCCATGGCCCGACCCAACATGCGGCAAGCTAGCAAAGGAGGTCACCGTTTCAACTGGAGGACCATCACTTTTACAGGTCCACAGAGCTGACATTTTCAACTACGGACAGTAGTAGCCAAGCTACAACGATAAATAGCATCATATTACAAATCCCACTGCGGATTGTGAAGTAGCTGGCGATTGAGAGGAACGCAAAACCAACACACAGCCTTGTTGAGGAGCAAAGCGCGGTGGAAGGCCGCTTCGGTGCGAAGAGGATTCAACGAGACAACAACAAGATGATCATCTAAACTCTAGAGGACAACGAGGACCAGCGGCTGACAGTAGCAAGAATATGTGCAGTCGGGGGATTCCGAGTACTACCTGCTTCAGCAATCTAGCACGGCCTCTGACTATACCTCAAGAAAAGGAGTGCCTCAACGAAGTCTTCCCACAACCATAGTAGATGGCATCTACCAACACTCTTGCTGGCCGTTTATCTCCTTCCCGCAATTGGACCTTCTGGTGGCTGGCATTACAAATCAGACAGGAAGCTAGCGTGACTCAATCCGCCTACAAAAACGATGGTCGAGCAACTAATTGCGTAGCAAGATGGGTCGATGTCGTGTACCTCCGCCTTGAGTAAGGCATGGACGGGTCGCACAGTAGCGGATCCAGTCGCCAATTCGTACCCAAGACCACACCGTAAGCTGGCGCCACGGTGTATGATTCGTCCACCGTACGTTAAGGGTCTTGATAGACAGAATTGTCGCAATAACTACTTTAGTACTGTAAGTGTTATTGTGCCGTCTGTTCTTCAGAAATATGCTCGATTTTTCTCATTCGTTGCAAGGAGGTTCGCGCTGGAACAGACCGAAACGTAATTATTCACGGGGATATCCGAAACGAATGTTACGAAACAACATCTGCGTTGGCAAAGCCCTTGGCTCACGGATGCTAGGCCGAGTTCAGTGCCAGTACCCATCGCGAAACGCTGTCAACAGCGCGGAATAGTAGACGGTCGGTAGAGATCCTGGTGCTGGCGCCGCGGCCCTTCTTGTATTTCAAGAACGACTGACTCGACGGCGAGTCATTGAAAGAAGCTTCATCTTCTTTCAAGAAACGGAAGGGCAAAATAAATTGAGAGCAAGAGAATGAAGAGCCGCGAGAGAGACGACGTCTTGCCCACCATGGTGCGGCCCGCCACGGACTCCGACATATTCATGGTCAATAATACCATCGCTGGCCTTGGGAATGACCCACTGCGACTCGGGTGGAAGTCTGCTGCCGCCGCCGAGCGACAACAGGGCAACATGCAATTTGATAAAGCCCTTGAGCGACAGGACAGAAGCATGATGATTACTGAAGATGCTGCTTCATATGAAAACCTAAAGAACGAAACAGAAGAGGAAAAGAAGGTACGGCAAACTATGGCGAATCGAAGATCGGCCAAGAAGAGTCGAGAGCGCCGCAAACAAAGAATTGTAGATCTCTCTGCAACGGTGGATATCCTGACGGCCGACAACCGCTCGTTGCGAGAAAACAATTCTCACTTGATTTATGGTGTCCAAGACATGAAGCAGCAACTAAGGCGTACGTTGGCTTTAGTACAACAGCAAAAACGACAACATGGGGCCGGCCCAGGAGGACTAATCAATGCTAGCTTGCTGCATAATCCTATGCCAGTTACTACCACTCCAGCCACTACCACTCAGCACCAGCAACGCCGCACTCATCAAGCAATGCCCAATGCACCGAAGCATAAGGTTGAGCAGAAGAAGACTGACAACCGATCCGCCAGTATCTACATTCTCGGGAATGATCCAACGCCTAGGTGCAGCGCTGTAGGTCCACCGGACACCAGCATCCTCGCTTCAACTTCAGGCAACAACGATCGTATCGATACCCAGGAGGCAACAGAAGAGGATGGTACTAAGTGCAGCTCAGAGTTCTTCACCGGCGAAGCCGTTACGGCCCTCAGAAATGATCCAGCACCCACCCGCAACAACGCTCCTCCTTCACCGGACACCACCAGCACCGCTGCCGGACCAAGTCCAGGCGACAACGACAACACCGACGCTCAACTAAAAGAGGAAACAGAGGAAGAAAAGAAGATGCGGCGCATCATGGCAAATCGAAAGTCGGCCAAGGAGAGTCGACTACGTCGCAGAAAGAAAATGGCAACGCTTTCTTCAGAATTGGATCTCCTGACGGCCGAGAACCGGTCGCTGCAAATCAGCAACTCCGAACTCAGTGCTGATATCCAAGCTGCGAAGCAGCAACTGAGGCGTGTCTTGGCTCGTATTGCTGGAGCACGACAACAGCAATACGGGGGCCTCGCGCAAGAAGCAGCCAATAGTACAGGTTTCTCTCATCATCTTGCACCATCCGTTTACGCTCAAGTCCATCATGCTCGTCAACAGCAGTCACTTGCTTCTAATTTTCAGACGAACGCGCAACTCGAAACCGTCAACCTACAAGACTTTGATTCCGCCTTGGGGTCCTTGCTGAATTCGGAGGACTGATCTTGAGCACCAGCCAGCACGCTCTTCCAGATGGTTAGCTTCTGCTGTCACTGCGCAGAGATGCACCTCACTGTTCGCCACATAAAGCCTCTAGGATTGGCTTCCCAGTAGTAACATTTTAAACCTTTTTGCTTGTATCTAGCTCTGGTGCACACGATGGAGTGCAGAAAGAAGAAGATGTCATCGTGGCCCATTCAGCTGGAAAAAACGTCTATGCGCATTAGCCTTGTCCGCAATCAGTACGTAGACGGGGAGCCAAACCAGATTGGAGCGGTCCTCGCAGGAAGTTGCGCTTAGAACGGTGTGAGTTATATTTTGCGAAGGATTATGATTAGTCCAGAGCAGTCAGAAAGTAGCAGTCAGCAGTGATCACCCACGGCCCTCCTTGTATCGTTCCTTCTTGTTCAGTCTGATATTTTCAGCCAGAAGATCGGGGGGTACTAGCTTTGTAGTCAGACTAGTACTGGAGTATCCTTGTGCTATTGCTACTATCTATCGTAGTTGAACTTGTGAGAGGGGTTGCCGCTCTGCTGGATTTAAGATTGGTACCATCAAAGCAAGTCCCGACCATCTTACCAAACAGCGCCATTGATGGACGTTTGTGAGTCACAAACGTTCCACAGTACACGTCGTGAATAAATGAATCAATCGTGTGTAGCCCCACCCTGGTCGTCTCTTATTACTTCAAGTATTTACTACAAAGCCTACCTAATACCTGGTCATTCGGGAATACTGTAGGCGCGCTGGAACTTTCCTGTCGATTACATGTCAAAGTAGACTGAGACTTCATTATGACGGTGCAGCAGATGATGCGATTACTTGTCAAAGTAGACTGAGACTTCATTATGACGGTGCAGCAGTGCCAGGTAGGGCAGAGGCGTACCTATCTCACACTCATGCCTGGGCTGCTATCGTCGAGAGCTATGCTATCAGATAACACAACGCAACATACTTCAAAACAACAAAGTGCAAAATGCTGTCAATACAGCCTAGGGGAGCCACACGCACCAGCCACCACCGCCGAGACAGACCCAGACGCAAGTAAGAGGGATGGCAAAGCAATGAGCGACAGCTTCATCTTCTTGAGCTGCGTCGCCAACCAATTGGAAGAGCGAGAGAGAAGAGGCGACACAGGTAGTAGTACATGTATGGACTCGATCTAAAATTCTGGCTGTAAACCTTCACTTTCGTGAGCGAGTCGACAGTTGCTTGGCATGCGCCTCTAGATGCTGGCTGCGAACTGATCAAAAGAACCAAACGTCCCAAGAAAAGAATGATGGGGGCCCCGACAGGGCACAACGCCCGGCGAAGATGACAGAAAAGAAGTGATACCGGCTGCTTCTCTTGACAAGATTTTAGTAGTATAGTTGGCGAAATTGGAGCTGGTCGCACAATGGAACCGCATTCTCTAGGTACGCTGGCAAGGCCAACAAGTGGTGATGTAACAGTTTGACATTAGCCGAGGACGGTCAGAGACTTGGTTCGACGAGAGGTTCTTGATGCATACATGCAATTGCATGGCGTGCCGGGCGGCTGAGCTCGTACCAAGACCACTCTTTGTGAGTGTGCCATTTACAGGCGGTGTGCACTTCTTTCTGCAACTTGTTGGACGGTATCCTAGACGCGATGATGACACATTACATCCTGTTTGAGCGCCTGGAAAAGGAATTTGACATCAAACACAACGACGCAGAAGGAAGAAACTACATCTTTGTCTCGGATAAGCATGGCCCGAGCGGCTGGTAGCAAATGATTGCGAAGATTGCGAAATTCTTGGGGAAGGTGTTTATTGCTATTAGCTAGTCTTCTAGCTTCTAGTAGTCTGTCCATCTACCGACAATCACTTGCGTGCACTGTGCTACTGTCGTACTGGCGCCCCACCTTTCATTTTTTCTTCTTTCTCTTTTTTTTGATGGATGATGGGGCATCATGCCCACCGTCGTGTGTTTGCTCGTCCTCCGGCCTTCGCCACTCTGCAACTACGATTCTGCGATTCAAGAATAGCTTAGCTAACAAACATAGTCGGAGTCAATCAAGCAGTGCAGAATTCAAACGAATCCTCCACACAATCCACAACACACGCATTATTGAAGAATGTGCGGCATCACAACCACCGTCTTGTTGCTATGGATTGCCGGCTGTGCTATAGCTTTCTCTCACAGTGCTCTGGTTAATCACTCCACCAAGCGATCATTAACCTTTCTCCGAAGTACAGAGTCGGAGTTTGCCACAACAACAACAACCACAGCAGCGTCCTCGACAGACAACAACGAGTATTCCTTCTTCGACGAAGTTTCCATCTACGTTCGCGCCGGATCTGGTGGTCAGGGTTCTTCCACCTACAAAAAGGCGAAAAAGAGTCAAAATGGCATCCCGGATGGTGGATCAGGAGGCCTTGGCGGTGATATCATCTTTAACGTTGACCCCAGTTTGAATACGTTGGCCAGTTTTGCGGGTCGCACGGGCGTGAACGACAACAAAAACAATGCCAACACTGCCAGCACTCGTAGTCGACTCTTGAGTTTTCGAGCCCAGACGGGATCTCCAGGAGGTCGCATGTACAATAATGGAGCTGGAGGAGAAGATTGTATTGTGCGGGTGCCGCCAGGTACCGTTGTGAGCATTGAACGGGAACAGCCAGCAGAAGAAGAGCAAGAGAGCACTAGTAGTACCGAACCACCACAAGAGGAAGACGACGAGGAAGACAACGAGGAAGACACAAGCTGCTTTGGTTTGACTGAAGTAGGCACCCTAAGTCTGGAAAACCCAACTCTCGTCGTTGCAAAAGGAGGTGTGGGCGGGGAAGGCACAGCCACTTTGAAGGGCAAAAAGAAGGGCGCTACACGAAAAGGCCCAGGAGGAGGAGAACGCTTTCGGTTGCGTCTGACTCTAAAGATCGTCGCCGATGTGGCACTTGTCGGTGTCCCCAACGCAGGAAAGTCTACCTTTCTAGCTGCAGTGACTCGTGCCGAACCCAAGATTGCCAACTATCCCTTTACCACCGTTGTGCCAAATCTAGGCGTGTGGATTCCGCAGCTAAGTAGTGGTAACGATTATTCTTCAGCGAAGAAGAAGAACGATGCTCGCGGCGGTGATAAAGCAGCTGGCAGCGCTGGGATTGTGCTCTGTGATGTACCTGGACTCATTGCGGGTGCTGCAGATGGTGTAGGCTTGGGTCATGCGTTTCTTCGGCATGTTGAACGCTGTCGTGTCATTCTGCACCTAGTGGATGCTACCAGCGAGAATCCAGTTGGAGATTACGAAATGGTCAACGAAGAAATCCGACGATATGGAACTGGAAACTTGGCATCCATGCCCCAAGTCGTGGTTGTGAATAAAATTGATACCTGGGAAGAAGAAGGGTCCGAAGCATTCAATGAGCGAAAGCTGGAGCTGGAGGAAGCCCTTAAACAGTCTATGGGGCACACGAGAGTCATGTGGGTCAGTGCGAAGGAGCGCCAGAATATGGATGGGTTAATGGTAAGAATGGCATCCTATGTTGGCAAGATTAAGGGGTCGGACGAGGTGAAGCAGTCCTGAGAGGGAGCCGAAAGGGGTCCACAGCTCCTAGCTCCCATACATGATAACCATAAACCGTTCGCAACAGTGTTGCTGGAAAGAAACAGCCTCAGAGAAAACCCCCATAAACTCGCGGTTGTCGCGAAGGACTGAGAAGGAACTAGACATTAACTATGTTGCCCCATCACCCGAGAGTTTCTCGGTAGGATACAGTACAGTAGTCAAGAGACAGTATATAGAGCCGCAGTATAGCTGTAGCGTACCCACGTACTGTACTGCAATCAACCGCCGATGACCGATGACACAACAACATCTCCTGTTTGTTGACTACGAAATGATGGTCAGTTCCTTTCATTTCGTTTTCCTAATCTTGTTGGTGTGTTCCACCCTCCACGTAGAGTCATTCGTGGTTGATCCTGTGGTCATACGTGGAGGCGATGTTGCTACTACTACCACCAGTGCCCCTCGTGTCGCCACCAAAAAGACTGCCTCCACTACCGTCCAGCAGGATCCTGGCAGGCAGATGAATGCAAACGGCCCTTTTGCTTCAAAGGAGGAATTTGAGAAGAGTATTGGAAGTGCTGGTGCGAGGAGCACGATCGAAGAGAGCATTGCCATTTTCGGCAAGGACGTGAGGAATGGTCTGATGGCAATTGCTGCTGCTATTGTCTTGGCTACATTTGTGCTAGCACTGGTGTAGACGCCAAAGCTACAAAGCAAGATCGGATAGCATCAAAAGCAATGTTCGAGAAGATGTTGACAGGTCTGGACTTTGTAATTCTCGTCTACACAGGCTAGAACCTGGCGGCAGCTTGTCTCCTTGCAATTGACTCAAGTGGTACTATGAATCTAATACGGAGGAAGGTATCCGCGACATAGCAGTGTCCCTCACGAACACAACATAACCAGCCCGTTGAATCTGTAGCCTATGCTTTGGTAGGAACTTGAAGTCTCACGCATGAGCATTGGAGCATCTACTTATTTTGAAGGTGTACTGACTACTGTGCTAGTGTGCACTGTCGATCGCATTCCTGAATTACAAAAAATTCACGAAGCAACTATTACTGAACGCCAGAGACAATGGCGTCGCCGCTTGCACCCAGTCCCCCCGTCGCTTCCCCTCTGGCACCACCAGGCGCTGCTTCCCTCAAAGTAGCAGAATCTGGGTTCGTTGCAGTCCGTCATGGTGTTGGCGTTCGAGGTTGCATCTTTCTTCAATGGTCCGATTGTTGGATGCATCTTGGCTATCCCTATGTCGACTACAAGGTGTTTGACGACATTAAGGATGCGCTCAAATACGTGCAAGGGGGCATTAGTAGCAGCATTTCAATTCTGAGTGTAGCTGCGAAACGAAAAGCAGCTCCAATAGCTACGCCAGCATCAAAGAGACCACGAACAAATGCATGTCACTTTACTGCAGCAGCTGCGACACAAAAGGCATCTCCAGCAGTTGCGTCAGCAGCAAGGAGCCCACGAAAGACTCCTACTATTCTGTCTACTATCGACGCATCAAAGAGGCCACGGACAACAACTGTTACCTATACCACCGCACACTCTCTCACACCTCCACCGTTACACGATGACGTCAAGGAAAAAGAGAACAAAATGCGTCTATGGGAGTCAAACTTTTCAGAACTGAAATCTTACGTGGAAACTCACAACAAGTGGGTGGAACCTACCATTTTGACTGCATCCAACCGACTCGTTCTTTTTGCCAAGGATTTGCAGCTTCAATACAACCTGTACGTCGGTGGCGATGCATCATCATCTACGCTTACAGAGGAACGCATCAAGCGAATACAGAACATTGGGTTTGTCTTTGTCGATGAATGGGAAAAGTCATTGGATGCCTTTAAGGCTTACCGAGAAGCCAATGGTGGAGAGTGGGTCGAGATTGACAAGGGCGATGCTGAAAACAAGTCTTTGAGGCGTTGGATTGCGAACATGCAACAACAATACAAGCGATTTGACAAAGGCGAGGAGGTCTTGGCTTTGAATCAGACGAGAATCGACAAGTTGAAAGCAGCGGGTTTCCAGTTTGATTACGCATCGTGGATCGATCGATTTGAACAACTGAGGGGTTTCAAGGCTGAGCACGGTCACCTTAACGTCCCTAACGCAGACCACGAGCTCAGTAAGTGGATGATGACCCTTCGCCGACAACACGCAAATCTTCGAAATGGGAAGAATGCAACCTATCTGACAGCACCACGTCTAGCTCAACTCTCCGAACTGGGCCTTCACTTGACGAAACAAAATGTTGTAAAGTTGTCGAGAAAGGTTGTGAGTAGTCAGGCGAAAATGAGTAGTCAGGCGAAAAAGGATCTGACGAAGGTAAGGAGGCAAGAAGCCTACCATATCGAGTTTGATGCTATGTTTCCTCAGCTCGAACAGTACAAGAGAGAACACGGGGACTGCAAAGTGCCGCGAGAGGGCCAGTACAAAGATTTAGGAGCTTGGTTGGATAAACAGCGTCTCGAATTCAAAAAGTTGCGAAAGGATGACGAGAGATGTCGCCTGACAGCCACCCATATACAACGACTGATGGATGCAGGCTTTCAAATGGGAACGAAGAATATCGATGTGAGTTGGGAAGAGCGTTTTCGGGAGCTTCTGAAGTTTAGAATCAAGA
Source organism: Herpochondria borealis (assembly GCA_032274145.1). Taxonomy (NCBI): domain Eukaryota; phylum Rhodophyta; class Florideophyceae; order Ceramiales; family Ceramiaceae; genus Herpochondria; species Herpochondria borealis. The sequence goes on along the minus strand of JAVCKV010020570.1, from coordinate 1,679 downwards.
ATGGTCATACCCTTGTTCCTCAACTCATGCCCGGATTGGGTGGGTGGGTGCAAAGGCAACGCAAACAGATAAAGATCTTAAGCAAAGGAGGAAAGTCTGGCATAACAGAAGAGAGGGTATCGAGGCTCACAGAAATTGGGTTTGTCAGTGATGCTGCTGAGATCAATCGGCGAAGTTGGGAAGAGCGTTTTCAAGAGTTTGTGGAGTATACACAAAAGGAAGGCCATCCCTTTGTCCCTTTTAGCATGCCCGGATTGGGATCGTGGATGCACGAGCAACGAAAAGAAGCGAAAAGGTTTCGCAAAGGAGAAAAGTCGACCATGACAGAAGAGAGGGCAGCGAGGCTTACAGAGGCTGGATTTGCCTCTGATGGGAGGCGGCGAGGACGGCGCAAGGGCTAATTCTGGGCCTTCCGCGCCCAATGCTTGTTGTTTTGTATCCTACGCAGTCTTCCAAGGGATTCCTCTCTTACAGCAAATGTGGCAACCCCCTATCAGCGACTAGATCAATGACAGGAATAGTGGAAGACGAGGTTGCCAAGACCAAGCAAACATTGGAAACGTTGATCTCGTCACTTCTCTCAACTTCACCAAACTCGAAGCCCGTGGAGCTTGGTGACAATCGAACGACAGAGTCTCCTACCAGACAGACAGAACAATCAAAATAGTTCGGTAGCTTCGTCCCATGGAAAGGAATAAAAAGCTACGTAACTTGCATTACTTGTGCGACGCGAAGCCGATCACACCCTTCGCTCAATCTATTCGCTTCGATCAACCCTATTCCATTCGTGAGCTCACATTGAGCACAAGAGCATAGGGCAGATAGCGGTTTTCCTCTGATTCAATGCAGCTGCATATGTATGTTGATGCGCAGCGGCCGCTACTCGGGTCCGCTGGTTGGTGGCAGGATACAGTAGGCTACATCCAGTAGGTGCCCAGATTGTCTGTACAGTATCGTACCCTTGTACTGAAAATTGAAATTCGAATCTCGGACCTGCTTGCACGAATCTTCCTGCGAGACCAAAAGCATAAGGAACAACCCACAACATTCTCTCACGACGACTTCTCGACTCGACTCTTCCTCCTTCCTTCATACTGCAAGCTCAAGTTCAGCCCACGCATTTCTGCAACCATGTCTGAAGTGCGTCAACGTCGAGGAGCAAGACAACAACAACAACAACAACAACAACCAACTGCCTTTGCCAATATTGCCGCAGACGATGCTGCTCTACAACCGGAGGCTCCTCCTTCACCGACCCGACCATCTGGTCTAACAACCTTTGGTCGCATCTTATTGTTCATTGCATTTCCTTTCTTGGTGGGAATCGCAGGTCTTTATGTTGGATATCTACGATCCTTTGCCGACCCAACGCGCAAAATTGACCTGGACAGTGATTTTATTTTCCCATTCCTCTCCGTAGACTTAAATTTTTAAATCAAATTAGTTATTTTATAGCATGGTGTGAGGGTTCAGTTGATTTCTATCAAATAATGCCTGTTCTCCTTCTTCCCCTTGCTCATCACTTGAATGACCATCCATCTTCAAATTTCCCCTTGCTTCCAAGTTCTTCAAAAGAGACATATACTCCTTTTCTCTCAGAACACTATTATTAAAATTATCATCTCTAAAATTACTACTGTCTTTATCCAAATAAACAGTCTTATTTCCTATTTTAACGG
>JAVCKV010020459.1:0-23630 GCA_032274145.1 Herpochondria borealis | reverse complement strand
GACATCTAACCGACCTGTGTAGAGTACTTAAAGCTAAATTTGAGTAGCAACTACCACGGTATATGTATCCAGCACAACCGATCGAGACGAACGCAAAAGGAAAAGCTCACCGATGGGAAAAGGTTCACCATCCAAAGACGGAGAGGTCTGACAGTATATACTTTGCTGGAAAGCTATCATGAAGTGTAAAAACGTTATCTAAAGGAGCACAAAATCGAAGGAGCACAAAATCGAAGGAGCACAAAATCGAAAACAATTGTTTTCTTTCCACGTTCTTCTCTTTCACATTACCTCATACCCGTATATGTGACTGACTAACTGAGCCCGACATGCGACACATTTTGACTGACTGGCTAAGTACGGGGGCAGGTAGTCGACGAAATGTAGTCAATTTTGACACGTGTAGCATTTTCGGTAGAAAACTGAAGTTTCCAGCACCAACTATTTTGTGCTGATATCTTTCGGCATGGGAGACTAATCTCATGGTTACAGCGATTTAGATTTCGATTCTCCAAGCCAGACTTTACCGCATAACGTTTTTTCAACCAGTAAACGTCCAAAATAGAAAGTCTATTGGCAATGCATACGACGGCCGAGGCTGTCCAATAACCTCTATCCAGTTGCACACGGTCTTGGGAATACAGAGGTTGGCCGTTTTCGTCGATGCAAGCAGAAAGGTAAAAAAATGAGGCTTCTCTCCATGAATAAGGCAACAGAAGCCCATACTTAAGGCCAAAGTGACTAAGTGATTAAATGTGACTGACTAAGAGCCTTTTCAGGTTTCTAAGTGACCAAGACGGTTGGCACTTACTCACTTATTTCCAAACAAGCCCCTGCATTATCCTGAGGTGTCGGAACGTTGCCAAACGAGGAGGGCTCGCGCAATATACCATGCTCTGGTTTCAGGTATGGATCCCATTCAAATGCAGGATTGTGAGTGTGGCACATCGAGTACATGTTGCGTCGTTGAGGCACTTTCGGTTTTCTTTTTACTTTTGCCGACTTAAATGGTCTGCTTGACCTTGTTTTCGGGCTTGTCATGGCTTTGCTAATAACACCCGCAGAGACAAATGTAGATGTCCGTGTTTTCGCGGTTGCAGGCATCTTGGGTGGAATATTCATTCTGAATCTATGCTTCATTTATACCTGGGCAATGAAGATGATAAGAGTAAAATGTATATTTGATTTTGAGAAGTATGAATTAACTTTCGATAACAGGATTCGCCGGCTAAAAAGTTCACGAATCAATTGAAGAAAAACAAAATGCGGTGGTAGGGAGCTCCCAAACTAAATTTCGACACTGCTTTGTAAGTTTCGAATAATTAGCACAACGCGTGAAGAAGTACAAGAGCGCCTCTGGTCCAAAGGCATCGGAAATCCAAATCTCGACCTGGCTGCTTTTTATGCCTCGAAATATACAATTGTTGTATGCAAATGTTATACCGAGTTTTCTTGTTGTCCAACAACGGTCAGCTGATAATAAAAAAATGACAGTGTTGTAAAATAATAATAATAATAATATACACATATGTATACATATATATTTAATTAATTAATTATTATTTTTTTGTTTGTTTTTTTTGGGGAGGGGGGGGGGGGGGTATGGGCGGGTTGCAAGGCGAATGAACATGATTAAAAAAACAGGTAATTCAAAATAAGTGAGAAGAAAAAGGCAAGAGCGATGGTCGATCACGGGTCATTGTTCGGCCAGCTTCGTGTTGTATTCCCCTCTCTCTTTATAATCTAGGTAGTGGTACAAAGGAAGCGTATAAAAAAACTGATTCAAATATGACAGAACTATAAACTACCCGATGGAGACCAGTACAAGTAGACACTACTAAGTCCCACTTCGAAAAGCAGCACCAACCTGGCCAACTGGAAGGACTAAAGTCGGACCGGGGTTCCCAGGGAGTTCCGTAACAAGCACGGACGGGAGCATGCCATGCAAAACTCTAAGCGCTCACTTTTGGAGAACCGGCACAAATGCAACTTCCGTGGCGCATGGAGCGGCTGGTTCTTACAATGCTGATTTCATAACGCCGTTCATGGACACTGTGAATGTTCACCATCCTCTGCGCCAGACTAAGCCAAGGATCAGCAACGATAGCGTGTCACATCAGAAATTCAAATCCGAGTTATCATTTCGCATTACGAACGGGTTTTCAGTAAACTCCGTGTTCTGTAGTACAATACAATTGTCTTTTTCTAAAATAATAAGAATGAAATAGATAACTAAATCGAAATCGTTCCTCCGAAGGTATACTGAAGATACGTGTTTCCCTCTGCGTGAAGTCATGCGTGGAACAGGTGTATTTATTCCAATTCGCTGTGCAGTCTGGAACTTTCACGCTCTATCAGTACAGGAGAAAAAGCCATGCACTTCCGACGTTAGTCGCACAAGCGACTGCGCCGCCGTCGCTATTTGTCTCCTTCGCCCACCATCGTAAAATGCACCATCGATTTTCTTTTGGTTGATCATGATGTTTCTACTCATTTGTTTATGTCTTCCTTTCCTTTTAGCGCCAACTGCGCGCCCTTTTCTCACCATTCTAATTTCTTCCCTGCCGTTGATAGTTTCTCACGTCCGTCGTGCATTATTTTTGCTGTCCTTGCCGCGTTTCGCAGTCTGTTTCTTGCGACTATCTTTACTTCTGCTGTGTCCAACGCAACGTTGTTTTTTTATCAATTTTCGAGCCTTTTTTTTTTACTGATGAGGCCACCTAAATTTTGAGCCCCTCTCCAGCGATTCCTTTTTTACAACATCAGGTCAAGTGGTTCCAGGAGTATGAGTTTCACATAGTGTGATGGATCTGCGTGAGGTTATTTCACACAGAAAGTTATGGGCTGGAATAGGCGCTTTTCAGTTTTTATTGGTATGTAACACATACCATACATCCAGGGAATAAGTCGTCCGAGATGATTTGAGAACTCTATGCTCGTAATTTATTTGAAATTACCGACAAAACAAAAACAAAAAATTGCGGTGCACATGACAAAGGGACTGGCACCTTTGTTACACCTCGGCGAGCATAGAGTCATGCAAGGTGGCAGCATGGACTCTACTGAGCGGTTGTAACGTAATGAAAAACAAATGCATAAAAACTGGCCTTGAAACCATTCTTGAAAATCTATGTTACATGGGGCGCTTCACCCAAGCTGCCGTGGATACTACTGCGGTAGTATGGTGGACGAATCCAGCTAGAACAGTCTGAATGGCATAGCGTGCGGCATTTTATGCAAGCAGATTTGCACCTTTTGTTTAATTGTACAGAAATGGAGATCAACGGATAGATTGAGACATCTAACCGACCTGTGTAGAGTACTTAAAGCTAAATTTGAGTAGCAACTACCACGGTATATGTATCCAGCACAAAAGATCGGCTAAAGCGGGGGTGAGTTTTGAATCATAGCGTTCACAAGGAGGGCGGCGAGCGTGGCTGATCCATGAAAGTTGACAACGCAGCTGCGCATAACAAGCGACTTCCTGTTTTTATCCGTACACACTGTGTGTAGGTACAAACGGGACCACTCCGCAGAGACAGAAGGAAGGCGGTATCAAGATGTTGATGAGCCCTGCAGATTGCTGTGGGGCAGGTTGACTTTAGAAGACGACATGAAAAATTGTGAACGGGAAGAAGGCAGGCACAGGCAAGGTGAACGGGAATGGGGCGGTACTCAAGACTGATTCTGACTACATGACTGCGCGCGCAGTGCGACGAGCAATGCTAAGGCAGGCAGCGTGAGGGAAGCTGGGAAGTTTTGACCAAAATTGAGGCAGAAGATATAACGGGGCGTGCGAAATACTGTTTATACCGCTTAGCACAGCATACGCATGTCCTCAGGAACGGATGGTTAGGCGAAAGAAGTAAAGAAATCGAAAAATTATGTTTGAAAATGTTTTTGTCTAGTAGGGAGCTACAGTTCTATTTGCAACCAAATAAGTGTTACTCGTCTCAAGTTGGCTTACATAATTCCCTAAAGTAGTTCCGAGTCGTTTGTTTGAGCCAGAGCAGGCATATGGATAGCTAAGACTGGCTGGTCAGCCGACGGTGGAGAATGCGAGATAAGAGGGTTGCAACCTAACCAAACCCATCAAACGCAGACCCTGCCTGCGTATGCTTCTCTTCTTGATACCTTGAACATCAATTTCAAGTCCTGCTATTCGAGCAGCATCATAACCAGAATGTTGAGCATCCTAAGTGGAGATATGCTTGTTATCAAGCGGTGCCTTTTGTGCCTCACATTTCTGATGTGAGAGTAGCGCCTTTCGGCGCCTCATCATCAGCAGTCTTTTTATTCTTACTTGTTGAGTTCAAGCGGCTGCTAAAGAGGTTCTAAAAGTCACTGGAATATTCTTGGTATTTGCCTGAGCGCAGGGATATTATTAAAACATATTTCTTAGTATTTATTCTACTTAAGGAGAGCAGTGCTGTGCTGCGTGGTAACTCACTCCCGTCAAATTAAGAAAAGAGGAGACTCATAGAGCATAGAAAGGGCTATTCCACTTTCCGAACGGAGACTGCGAGAAAATTTGGAGTGGCTAGGAGGGCTATTTTTCTTCGCCGTTTTTTTATGAGTCTGAATAAAAGAAGCAGCCAAACAACCAAAAAGAAAAAAGGGAGACGGAAAAAGGAAGAAAAGGGATGGAAAAAGAGAGATGAGGATTTTCTTCGTGATTTTTTCAGTGGTCGACTTTCTACCGGATGCTTCCCGCAGATGAGTTCCATTTTCTGGCCCCGGAAAGGCCGCTAAAATTGCGGAAAGTTTCAGCGGCCGAAGTTGGGATTGTGGCTGGAAATAATCTAAGAGGAAAACTCGATATAAATACCTACAGAGAGTCCGTTGTATTATCTTAACGTACAAAAAAAAAATGTTGCGACACCAGACGCCCTCATCAAGCCCCTGTCGATAGGACATGAAACAATAAACGTAGAATATATGCATAAAAGCACCAAGCAGAATGCAAACAACACACGACAGGGGACATGGAACTAACAGGTATCAGAATGGCGAAGTCATGGTTGTCTCACGGATTACAGTGTCCCATTTCTTAAAGTTATCACCTTGTGGTGGAGTGGCGGCGTGGCTGACCGAATTTGGGTACCTTCGGTGGTGCACGCGTGTACGTATAACTTCCGTCCGGTGCGCGGGTCTCTTTTACCCGTACTAAATTCCCCACAACTTGTGGTACAAAATTCGCAAAATGCGCGGCTATTTCACGCTAGGTACCACACAAAGCCATCCTGGAAACCCGTGTGGCTGTCGCCTATTCTCGCTCGTTTTCCGTCTTATTTAATGGCCAGCTTGGGCTTTGGATGCCTATTACACAGTTAATAACTGTGTTATTTACGCTATAAAAAGTATCAAGCTTGACAAGCTTGCTTCCCTTTTTTATCTGTTTCCAGCTCCAGCCCCCTGGAGTATCTCGCAATACGTCTCCTGGAAGCTCATAAAAAACCTCGGAAAGACATAAATTTGTTCTTTTCTTACCGATAAGTACCTATGGCGAAGGACATTCCCTTCGTTGGATCGCATTAATTTCTATCGCTCACGCGCTGTTAACCTATTCTGTCATGAACGACGGGCAACCGTCTTAAGTTCTACACGACAATGTAATTAATCTCACGTCAGAGTTCTTTATGAGCTTCTTTCTTATCGTAGGAGCGAAAATCTTCTTTTACACCACCCATCACCCACAATGAAATGTGCATTTGGAGCGAAATAACAAGTTCTCGTGCAGGGCTTGCGCTATTTCCTTGCAAAAAATCCCAAGAATCAGGGCCTTTTATCGGAGATGTTTATGTACGCAAGCGTACAACTGAAAGTTTCACTGACCGGTAAAGAGGCTCCTTTCGATTTTTTCAGTCCAACCCGCCCGATACATTGGGATTAATACATTATCCGTCGAGCGTGGAAATAAATCCGTCGGTGTTCCGCTACGAATAGGGATAATTGCCCACTCACCTAATGATTTATTCCGAAAAGGCCTTGCACAAATCTAAGCCACGAAAAAAGCATAATAAAATCATTCTTTGAACACCGTATCAAGCCACCCCGCAAGGCATTCCGACCAAATATTTACGCGTTCTTGCGTGAATTTCGGCTCACGACCTATAAACAAGGATTTTACCACAAACTGGTCCACCCATCCGAACGATATCGGAAAACAGTGCGAGGCATAAAGGATCCCACAGTACGCAAAAATTATGAACAATCGGATGTACGAATGAGGGTTTCAGTGAGGAAGTCATGTTAGCTTTCTGAAGGATTGAAAGGGCGCATAAATAGCCTGGAACAGTTTAAAACCAATGAATGGATGGATTGAAGTATGCAATGCTGTTTGTAATTGCCGCTCTTGTAACCCTGTCTGCAAATGTCCGTACATCTATCTGCGTACTGTTATGTGATGCGGACCGTGCACTGGTCCCAAGTGAAAAGTGCATGGTCCGCGTCACAATACAGTGCTAACAATGTAAATATATTATTTTTAAAAACTTCAGGGCTCTTCTGCTCATTCTACTTCACACCTGCATATTTAAGTTATGTGACGTGGACCATGCATATTTTCCAAAATGCTCTGCACGCCTCGGATAACCCTCGATGTTCATAGCTATTCACTCCAAACAACTTCGCGTATCTTCGATCAACTGACATTTTTGAACGATTATGGATCCGTTTATACGTATACAGAACGTGTAGAGGATTACCTTCTTTGTTGAAACTGTGTCATATCGCTCGTCAGATATCCAACAAAAATCTGTTCTTTACTCCAGAAATTGCAGCCGCTGTAAATGCTCCCAAGTGAAATGTAGCGTCCAGGAACCGTCCCGAATGCTTTTTTATTGAGGAATAAATATTGCAATTCTTGGCTCGGCAACTCTGCGACTTTTCGTACAACTCCGGCAGCGCTATGCCAACGTCTTTTCAACAATTCCGTAGTGTAAATTCACAGGATTCCTGTAAAGTTCTCCAGTAGCCGGTACCTTCATCCAGCTTACCAACGCATTGATAAATGGCGATTACAGTACTATGTTAATAGGATATAGCGCCTGGAAGAACATCAATAGCATTCCCCTGCCCTAAATACGCGACGAACAACTATCTTGTATTTTTCCTGGCCACTTCTTATTTATTATGGGTTACGAATTCACGGAGTGCTGCTAAAGCAGCGCGCGACGGATACGTCAAAGGATGGGAACAGGCCCCCAAACGTGGGCCAGCTATGAATTTCCTTGCACCGTCAGAGGCCAACGGTGTGCGTCTCGGGAAAGTCGGTCTGTGGCCGGGGCACGCTGTCAGAGCATCCAAGGACATTTTCCTGGAGTCCAGGGACATGTACCCGATTGCTTCGAGACAGGAAAGATGGGACAGTGCCTTCGGATCTTGTTAAAGTCAACCTCACCGGTTCGACAATATGCCAAATTTTGTATTTTTATCCTTCCCGCTAGCTCGGGAGATACGGCGGGTATCGATGCAATAAGTATAGCCATTACAACGGGCCCCACGGGCACGTGTGAAACTCCTGAACAGCATGGGGTTGGAGAAAGGCGTTGGTAGTAGAACAAATCTGGCTACGAATAAAAAGAAGTCCTAAAATCTGGTGTTCCAGGTCGTTTATATTAAGACTGTGAGAGGCTATAAGCTAACTACAGTAGCTTAGCGGATATCAATAACTGCTCGAAAGCTAATTAGAGATGACTGCGGAGTCGTTAGTACAGGGTTGTATAGCTTGTGGGACAGCTCGGACGGGCGGTAGAACGGGGACGGAAGATACGGGGGCCGAGGGCGAAGGTGCACACGGAGGGGGTTTAAAGGGGACGATAGAGACGGGGGTGCGAAAAACGGTCGCTAAAAGGGGGGGATAGGGGGAGCAATACGGGCTCAAAAGAGAGAAGGTGGTAAAAGATGCTTGCTGAAGGAGGGCTAGAGAGAATGGAGGTCTCAGAAAGCGGACGAGGGAGCACGACGGGCTCAAAACGAGAACAACTGGAGTCACCAGAGCACACTTAATAAATTATGTGGGACGGGTAAAAGGGAGGTTCAACGGACGCACGGCGCTTCAGCACGCGGAACGAAGATCGGGAGGTAAGTTAACATTTATTTTGCGGTCGCGTAGTGAGACGGAGCGCGGGATATATAGGAAAACAAATAAATTACACTTCTCTCAGAGCGTCTACCTTATAGCACACTGAATGGCTAATATATGGTGGTGACTGATAACCATATATTAAGCTTATGCACTAAAAATAAATTGATAGAATTCATTCTACTACACATTGCTTCTTATAGATTTTAATGAAACATATTAAACGAGCATTAAGCGGCGAACAGTATGTTTATCATCATCAATTGTGCAGTGTGTTTATTTAAATTAATTACTTATTAGTAAAACATCAACTGAATACGTCCTAGAAACTCCAAAGAATTTCTGGGCCAGTCTAAGAGTCACGGCCCAAGATCCACACTTTCTCCTCGGATCGTACGCTTAAAATGTCATTCAATTCTATGGTAATTACCTACGTATCCAGGGGGTTATTCCAGGAATTCTGTACCCTGCATTTCTGGGACATTCCAATTCTCTGGAATGTCTGAGGTATTCCTGGGAACTGGGAAATGCAAGTTCGGCTCAGACACGAAATTTAGGAAGCAAAATAATTCCCTTGCCCAGGATCCAGGATTTCCTGGAACTTAAATCCCTATAAATCCCAGTAACACACTTTCACAGACACCAGGAATTATTGGCACAGGACCCAGGATGTGTCCAAGAATTCCTGGAACCTTTAATCCCTATACATCCCAGTAACGCCTCTTAATAGACTCAAGGATTCCTGCATCCTGTGTATTCCAAAACACCTGAGAATAAAGCATTCATATTTCCCAGGAAATATGACCCCAGATCCCCGGATATTCCCAGGAATTCTTGGTTCTGGAAATGAACCAACCAGCCTGGAAAAGAGGATTTGAGAAGAGGATATTTATAATCCCAGAACCCAGGGTATTCCCAGGAACCCCTGGGTCCCAGAAATTCTCTATAGGACCTGAAACGCAAATTGGCTTTCATAGGAATATTTGCCCCATGGTCAAGGATGTTGTGTGTTGCGCAGCCACCCGACGTAGTTGACAGGAGTTTCTAGAAGAAGTACTGCTCCACACGTGGCAAGCATCTAGGAGACGGGTCTTACTGTAAGCTCCACTGCACAGTAGATATTGTACTTTGCTTACCCTAGCCTGGACTGTGTCGGTCCTACAGTAGCTGACTCTACAGGACTATAAAAAGGAAAACCGGAACTTGAGGACCTTCTTCTCTCCCCCCCCCAGATCATAAGCTTTTACCGTTTTCAATACACCGCCTTCCGCACATTCCCTCCACGCTTTTCTCACGTCCGCGCGAACATTCATGAATCAACGTCGAACGCGTTCTACCTCTCCCGCAAACCTCTCAAAACCGTCTGAAGAACTCAAAAAACCGCAAGCGTCCAAAATTAAGTTGTCTTTGCGCCGTCTCCGCTTGCACAGAACCGTCGAAGCTAGCTCCGCTTCTCGAACTGCGTCTGCAGACAGTGATTGACCATTTATTTTTAACCGAAAAGTAATCAAGCCATCCCTGATCGACAAATAGGCACTCTGCCTATCAGAAGAAGACAAAACCGTCGACACTGACCCGCAACTGGCCCGAAAACGGGAAAAGCCTCTTTGCCTGATCCGGCGCCCCTCACTCTCCCTCGCTGCAAAAAGACACTCGTTCACTGTCGCTTACCGCCAGAATGCTCTCAATGGACGGAGAGTATCGTTCACCCCACCTTCGCCCAAAACACTGCTGTTTCGCTACAAGTGCGCGAAAGATATTACTGAGGATTCCGAGCCGATTTCAACTGTAACCTTTCAACTTATGGCTATCCTAACCAGGAAAGCGGTACGACTCGTTTCCACTCATAAGAAACAGAGATTTTCTAGGAGTTCATAATCCAAAAGGACCCCGAACAACGTTAGCCGAGAAGAAACAAACCGCAGAAGACTTCGCTGATCTGGACGTTCAAGCGAACCGCACGTTTGAAGGCAGACTGGTGTGTTTCAACAGTATGCGACTCAGCCGAGCTCGCCGAGGTCCAGCGGAATCGCCTCGCGCTCTTTTGCCGCTAGTAACAAAAAATTATGAAAAGATTGGGTGGTTCACCGGACCTCTGCCGCCGCCAACCGCTTTTCTTTAAAATTTTATACAGTGCCGTATCTGGTTTTACAAAACCATCGTCTACTAAGAGCACATACATAGCTCTGCGCACCTATTCTCCCCCGAAAACGCTCCTCTGTGCTGTGCAATTTTCCGCTTGTATCACCTGAATCTCAATAACTACCGCCATCACGTTCTGTAAAAGGGCCATATAAAAGACTAAGCGCCCTCCTTCGTATCCCCCACTAAAACGTATAGCCTGTCCCGACGTCGAGCTTGACTTCGTCTGTTATCATAATAGTTGGAAAATTTCCTCTCTAAACTGTATCCCCCAGTTATTGAAACATCTAATTAACTTCATCAATGTAACCCCTTTTCAAACGAAAAATGTAGGCTACCAAGCCGAAGAAAAGGCAAATCCCGTTTGATAGAAAAATACTGGATATTTCATTAATTGGGCAACCTTTCGTTCCAATTATCAAGATATCCGATTTTTGGAACCAGCTAAAAGAACCCATACCACAAAACACATTATTGTCTCCTAGCATATACCAGGACCCAAAAAACGTCAAATTTCACATCTCCCTACATGCTTACCATCCTCACCCGCCTTTAACGTCCAAAATGCCAAGCACCAAGATCGCATCCTTGTTAATACATTAAACAGCTTCCACAAATATCGTACCTTAGTTCGCTCAGATTAACATACCTCGTCACCTAGCTCCCTCCTGGTCCTTCGCAGAACCCACCAGCTGGCGCTTACAAAGGTTTACCGATACAACCTCGTACACTTCACCAAGCCTCCAGCACAGTCTTCATACTCAGACCAGCAACCCCCTTCTGATACATCCGGAAACCAGGCCCCTTGAAAGATGTTCTACATCATGCCTGCCCGCAACGAAGACCAGTAGAGCATCTTGAATGTTCTCATCGTCGAATCAAAGCAATCTCCCAACGGCTTCCCTCTCACCCAGCAATTTGGCATGATTCTTCCCCGTGCGATGCTCTTTCGCCAGTCATTCATCAACAATGGACTGCTCTACCACGCAATCTTCCAATTTTTTCATATTCGTGACGTTCTCGTTGCCTTCATGTCGAATGGTTCAACCGTGTCATACCAACAACCAACCTTCCACGGGTCCAACCACAACTATGCTGATTACCGCACCCGTCAAGTAAACGGCGACCTATCCAAACGCATCGACTCCAATCGTCAATACAACGTCAAATACAATCTTCAAAACGCCCTCACCCACTACAATTTATGCGCACGAGATCTTGGTCTCTCTGATAAAGAGAAACTGGCATATCTCCAATATCTCTTCAGACCCAGAGCCACCTTCGCATTGTACGACTTATGCTACGGCAATATCATGCATAAACCAAGCGCGAACGTCCACGACAAATAAATCGCTGTGTCCGACCAGAACTTGGTCAGGTATTCTCCGACACCACCATTCGAAGGCGCTTGCCTTGGCATCGGAGCAGAGAGATCTTTCATATGACTACTACAAAAATTGCGTACGCCTTGTTCGCCAACGCTCCGCTTTTGCCTGAACCAACCAACACGATATTCCGCTACGGTTGCTACCCCAGCATCGGAATCGTGCGTATTGTTATACCCACAGGCAGTTCAGACTTGACGCGCCTCACGATTAACAAAGTGGAATCAGACATTCCGCTACTGCTCGGACTTGACGTTTTAGACTCGACACACATCTACGTCGATAATGTCAAAAACCTTCTGCGTTTCAAATAACAAGTCCAATGCACTACCTCTCAAGCGCAAACTGGGTCACATTTACTTTGTTTTCAATCTTCCATCCACAATCTTTTCGCGTACGGAACTTCGTTAAATGCACCTGACTTTGTTCCACCCATCTGTTAGAAAAATGATGGCCATAGTTAGTCGTGCACACTCCGACCACGCCACGCCCAAAACTCGAAAACTGATCGAAGAAATCAGCAAGCACTGCGATACCTGCCAATGTTTTCGCCGAAACCTTTGTCTTTCGCAGTAAGCATGCCTGAAGACAAAAACTTTAACGCCGTAGTAGCTATGGACATGATGTACCTAGATCGAAACCCCGTAATCCACATCGTCGACGTTCAGAGAAACTTCAACGCCGCAGCTTTTTTCCCAACAGCTCTGTTAAAGCCATCTGGTACAAGTTACTCAACTGCTAGACATCAATCTACACAGGTTATCCAGACAAGATCAAAGTAGACCAGGGTTCTGTGTTCAACGCGAATATCTTGACCTATATAGCAACGAACCTCGGCATCACCATCGACCTTTCAGGTCTCAAATATCACGATTCTCTCGGCGCTGGTGAAAATAGCACGGCCCACTCTGCCAAATCTGCGAAAAAAATCAGGTTCGAGGCACCACATGTCTATGAACCCATGGCCGTCTCTACCGCTGTGAAACCAATTAACGAAATGATGAATGAAGACGCCTTCATGCCATCCCTGCTCGTGTTCGATCAACGTAATCGTTTCCCAGGAGTAATCTCAATTGTTCCAGCTCAGAAAGAACGAATGGAATTACTCCAAGCCCCTCCCCGCGAGATGGAACAACAATCGCTGAAAGACGTATCGCATTTGTTATCCTGCTAAAATTCCCACTCGCGTCGCAACAAATCTTCGGCACAGATGACTGCGTCCATTTCTACCGCGAAAAAAGTTCATATGGCAAGGGCCATTCACTATCAAGAAATTCTTCGGTAAACAAACATTCATCATGCGATACGATGGTACTGAAACACAAAACTCCAATTCTCAACTTCGAACATACCTCGGAGACCCTGAAGAAGCCTTGAACAACTTCGCAAGAGTTTTTTTCTCAATTTTCTCCCCGTACTATCAAACGCCGTACATACTGAGCTCTACAGAAACTGGACTACAAAAGTTATTGCCGTAAACTTCCCACGAAGTAACTCCATAGAATTCAACGAAGTCAAGATACTTTAACTAAACGGACCTTTTCTCGTTCAACTTGGACCGTAATTACAATGGCTTCAATTTCACTGACCGCAAATGTCCTAAGCCCACGATTTTCCCTTGCGATAAGGAATTTTAAACAAAAGACTCCAAATTTCAAGGCACGTCTCGTTATTATTAGACACCGCGACACAGAGAAGCAGTGTCTCGTCCACAAAACTACCAACCTGCGAACAAATTAAACCAAGCGCATTGTAACCCTTGCTGCTGTCCCAAACTTTCGTCTCTGGAGCCATCACGTCAGCCAAGCCTTTAATCAGTCCAAGGAGAAACTACAATGTGCCATATACCATCGCCCGGCAAAAGAGCTCAACCTCCCGGCCGACTCTCTTCTAACGCTTGAGAACCACTGTATGGTCTGGCTGACGCTGGTGATTATTGGAGTCGCACAATGTCCGGACAACTTAAAAAAGATCGTGGTATGATATCGTCCGCTTTAGATCCCGCCATCTACACGCACAAAAATTACATCCGAAATCGATGCTATTGTTGGTGTCTATTAGATGACTCCATTTTAGCCGGAATTTTTTTGAGTCATTCTGATCAAAGCATAAGGGCCCTGTTTGGGCCCCATGATTTCACCTGGCGATCCTGGGGCCATTTACGGGCGGCTGCGTTTACTGAAGAACGTCGCGCACTGGGCGATGAGAACGAGGGTCAACGGCAGGAGAGGGGTTTAAAGTAGGAGTAGGGATCATGACGACCATGAACGGCGGTTGCGCCGTAACGGATCTCTCAACAGCGCAAGCGGAAACAAAAGCCGTGGAAGAAATAGCCGGACTGCCCTTCGCCCTTTTCACACCAGCGACCAATTTGTTCACGGATCTGTTGGGTTCGGCTGGAGCCCATTTAACGCCCTCGCGAGCGTCCTCACTCAACCGCGTTGAAAAAGTCGCGGAAGCAGCACTTGACGCCACGAGAGAACCGCTTCGGGACGAAGATTCCCATGCCTGGAAATAAGTAGAAGCCAGTCATGGAAACGTGGACTCTATCGTTGGCAGGAGCAAAAGGAGCAGTCGTTTGCGTTCAATCGGCGGGCGCTCCAGTGCCATAGTTGGAAACGACAAAAACGTCGTGACATGTTTCGAGTAAGATCAATTGCGATCGTGAAATGGTTATAATACGGTGACGAGATGGAGCTAACGGGATGCAGCTGAAAGACAGTTGGCGCAGCTGATTCAGCGGACAAGGCAGAACCAGATTGGATCACATTTGCCACGCAAGAGAAAAAATGAAAAGTGTTTCGCATTTTGGAAGAGTTTTTAAGCATGGATTACTCCTTGCTTCTTTCAAATGTACCAAATAAGGGCTCTCACTGAAATGCATAAAAAGGTAATCTCGCGGAGATCGCTCAAGCTCAAGAAGGGAGGGGGCTGCTAGAATTCTACGCTCCATCGTATTATTAATCGGCGGTATGATTTATATTGCCAGCTTTGGGGGGTTCCGCCAAACTTAAAAATCAAATAGTCTATGTTGGTTTATTATGCTAAATAAATGTAAATAATGCAGACATTGCTGTACTGTTTGCGCTTTATTCCCCGATGGAGATTCACAAGCGTTTTTGTGTTAAACTCCACCATTCAATAGTGGCCTGCTGGCGCAGTCGCCAAGAACGGTTTCCGTCGTGGGTGCTTAAACATTATGCTTTCAAACCTTTCCGACACGATTCAGCACCTCAATCCCCTCCGAATACCCCCCAAACCCACCTTCACAGAGACTTGTTCCGTACATTTCTTTCGAAACCACAATTACCAGTGCAAGTAAGCCAATTTCGCGGAGTATTATTAGTAGTACTGCAGAAAGCGATAGACTATTATTTTAAATTTCCTCGACCGACAGGGTCTCTAAAAATAAGCTAACCTTGTTCAAACCACATCTTTCCCTACTTTAAAAGAGTTGCAATACACGTCACTGTTCAAGCCGGATCCACCTTTTAGACTGGCTGCTGATTTTTAGCATCCATGAAAGGGCGGTTATAATTTTTTTTATTTGAAATGTTTAGGGTGGTTGGGATACATCGTTCCGACGACTGTCGGAAATGCATCGTTTACATGACCTTCGTACTTTTTCAAGTAGCCTGGCACACCAAACCCTCTTCAAAAAGGCCTATGTACGAGCTCTATTCTATCTTCTTTATTGTAAAGGATCTAAACAGAACCTTTCCGGGTTCGTTTTTTTTATGGAAACTAGCGAGCTTCAATATGCAATCGCCTTGTCTCCGGGGGTGCTACTGTGTACACAGCTGACCCTAACAGCGTCTTCCAGTTCTAAGCGCTCCTTTTCACATTATCTCTGAACAGTATCCCGGTACTGTGCCTACTGCTGCCAGATACCGCTCACCGGACTTTCCGAAATTTTCAACCCAACTTCACCTGGGGTACAGCAGGAGACTTTTTTCCCTCACTAATACTCAAAGTCTCCGACCCACGTCCTCCTAGTCTCTTTTCGCGACTTCGCACTCACGCGCTCCTCTCCTCCATGCTGCGGCTACTTCAGGTAGAGTTATGCAAGCCGCCAGCTCTTCAGTTGCCTGTTTTTCACTGTGCTCCTATGCAATGTTGTTTCTCCGCTCCATTGCACATTTCAGGTTTTGCACGATGTATGTCAACATTGATGAGACAAAGAAAAAGAGTTTAAGTCGTCTTTTTATCCAAACGAGACATCGACAGTACGTTGTTTAAATCGACACGAATATTCCCATTATGCAGTTTAGTGCTGTACTGGAGGGAAGATCAACATTGCTCCGTAGACCAGTTCAATAAACTAATAGTTTAGCTGCGCGGGAAACGCTTCATACAACAAGTGTTTTTCAGAACAGGGAAGTCAATATTAATGATTTACAGTATTTTGATAGTGAAAAAGAATGTATTCGCTCTATTCAAGAAGACATGGCTTTTATCAATATAAACCAGATATGGACACAATATTTTGTAGTTCTAATTATTAAGGCTCGTTAAAGATAAAAGTTGGAACTTTAACTTGCTTTTGCGGAATCGATTTCTAAAGCGATTCAATGTTGTTTCAAATAACCGGGTATACTAAACATTGTGCGCAACGACACTACGCATTGCTTCTTTTGTCCTTTCGGAATTCAGACAGCAGCTATCCTCGAATCGACGAAGGTTGAAATCAAACCTATAGCACGTCCAGCCGAATGCAAATTGAGAAATTGTAATTTCTCATTTTGAATTTGACTGAATGCCGGCGCCTGGTCTTTCAAAACTTATCGCTGTGTGCAGCTTTAATTTAAACTACTATCGAACTAGACTGTTCGATGATAGCCACGGGCGCAGAACGCATTGGCAAGATGGTGAAACCGCTGAGTCTCGAAGACTGGCAGCTTAATTTGACAGGACTGGCGTAAATGACGCGGGCGTGTTGGATGATCGTGCAGCTTCCTCGAGGAAGAGGTTGATCGTAGTTGGAGTTGTTACGTAGTAATGGAGGGTTTTTTCAGGGTGTACTTATGTTTTATTTGAGCGCGAGGATTCGCTTGGCCTCGGTTGCTTAAATGCAGACCAAAGGGATGAATCTAAAAAACATCTGTAAACACAAAGAAGTTGTTTGAGCTAGCGTAATCACCCGCGTGGTTCTGGATATGAGCTCCACTGAGGTTATTCCAATCTACAGATTAAATGAGCTACACTTCGAAACATGACGAGGGTAAATCTGGTTGAACTTTATCCTTCCACAGTGATACATCTCACTTCCATTCCAATCATAAAGCCTCGCAAAAGTTGCACAGCTAGTTCAACTTTTAATAGTCGATACTACAGCTGTAGCCTCCCAAGTGATGACCCATTTCACCTCTTGGATAATACATCCGTGTTGTCCGACTGCGCATTATCGCGAAAATATTACACAGATTCCACAATTACAGCTGAGGACAGCGGAAAGTTTTGAAAGACCAGGCGCTGGCATTTTGTCCCTATGGAGGATACTACTATCAAATTCATTGAAGGAAACAAAGAAGTGAGTATCTGCAAAGTATGGAGTTGATTGGCAGTTTCAATGCCCACTGGCAGTTTCAATGTCTACTGGCACAGGCCAGTCCGGTACATTTCAACAATATCTAGATCGATAGTGCAATACTTGTGATTTAATGAGATCAGTGTATTTAGAGTTGTACTAACAGGGCACTGACAGTTTTTTTTTCTATTATTTATAGTCTCCTCCTTCTCTTTATCACTGTTTCTCCTTTTGCGAAAAAGATCTGTTTCAACCGGTTTTGCAATAATTGGTTCAGTTATTTTTATGAGATGCGCAATTCATTTTTATGGAGAAGTTGTGATCACCAATATATATCAGGTCATTACACAGTATGGGGGATATGGTATGCGTGGCGATCTGGCAAATTTTGAATCAATCAGGGATGGTAATGCTACCTGATGTATTTATACCACAGTAAGTTGTCTATTACAGAGCGTTCTCGTAGAGACTTATGGTTCATTCACTTCATGGCCAATAATTTTGGTTGAAATGTTATTCATGCGTTTCTTTTCCTTCACATTTGCAGGAGTCCGAAAATTATTGCGCAAAAGCATTTTGAGTTCCATATTTACGGAAAATCGTGCGATTTTCGCTGGAGAATTACATAGTAATTGTTATTTGCTTTGTTCTTGACACTGAATCCTTTGGTCTATATGACGGTTGGCCCAGGAAAGAAGGGGCTTTATGGATCACAGCAAGTGGTGACGTGACAACCTCATGTTTTAGTCCTTCAGTTTTTGGCGGCGCAATTGGTCCAATACAATTGCATGACCGTCCATAAATTTTAGCATTGATTGTCTCCAGCACTACAAACCAGTGCGAATTGGAACACTTGATATGAATTTCTCTCTCTGATGATGACGGCAACTCCCTGGAGAATCTGTTGACGTGACTACTTTCCTCTGCTTTCAGTTTGAAGAACCCAAGACTGATTTTCCTACTTTCAATTTGCATGCATATTGTCTCAATTGAAAACAGATCAGTAACGTCCGTAGTTCGAAGCGTCGGTGGTAGTCTACAATATAGGCCATCCTGATGCTTCTTTCTTACCGATAGTTGTGACTATTCGTTCGTTCATGCGTACATTACCGACAAGGTGACAAGCTTCCACAATCTTTGCACAAGAGCCAATACTTAGCCATAATATTGACTGTTAGTAAAATGACGCCAGAAAAAACGGAGTTTGATAGGATATCGAAGTACTGTTGTTCCTTTCATGGCGAGCTCTCTTCCTCAAACAACTCAAATGTTAAATCATCTTTGTACACTAACGCCAAGTGAGAAAAATTGATCGCTGCGCACTGCGTTTTATCATTTTTACAATTTGTCTTCCATTTTGCGTCGCTAATCCGATAACACACCATGTTCTAAAACAAGACCTGAGCATGTCAATCGCAGCAAGGAGCATAAAACCAGACAACTATTTCTATCAACCTGTCTCAACCTCCATTCTTTCCTTTGTACTTCGCATAGGTACTACTTTACTGGTCTAAAAAAACTGGCATGCTTCCTTAAGAACTCAGTTTTCATGCAGCGTACACGCTGCATACACTTGGACAGACGGATTTCTGACGCATTTTGCACTTTTCGACCTACACAGTGTGCGCCACAACTACTTTTTCGTCCTTAACATCCCTACTACTAAAAATATTATTACAAAACATTTTCTTGATAGTGAAAATGAAAGTTTTTTCAACTTGGCGCTCCCTGAACGCTCATCGACATGCTGTCACTCTGGTGCTGTCGTTCCAAGCGTCTTCCGCAAATAGAAGTCAGTAGAACACTGACCACCCCTTCAACCAAAATATATAGACCTTCCAGTCTCGGACGTACTGCCCTTGCCCGTCAGCTCAATCCCGCCTTCCTTTCAATTCCGCCGATAACCACCGTCACTACTACTTTGAGCGCACAGCCAAAAAGTAAGCAGTGATGCGTTGGTAGGTGCAGATTGCGGCCGTCGAAACAACGAGGCGACAACTTGCACAGCCGAGCCCGGTGAAATTGGACGTTGCATTATCATAGCATGCTGGAAGCGCCCAGGCGTACCAGCGCAATGGCGCTCGATTGCCGGGTCCAAGTTTGCGTGGTTATTCGAAAATACCGAAGCAATAAATATTTATTGGAAATTTGCGGCGGGTGAATACAGTTACTGAGAACGGAGAACTCAAGTTTCTGGTTCGGAAGCACGCATACAAGTTTTGGAACGGAGGTGGAGAAATACACGTACCTAAATCCATCTAACCAGCTCTGTGCAAATCAGCCATCTTCCATAATTTTGACTTCTCCGTTTTCCGCCGGCTGAGAGTGCGGTCTATCGCCACGCAATAACCACGAGAGCCTACCCTGTAGAAACTCTCCGCCAGCACCGGCCTGAAAAATATGCCCCGCTCCGGTGGACGCGCCCCGCCCAGATAAATGAATCCCACGGCTGAGAGATACTTAAAACCTCAAGCCCGTTCAAAACTTGCACGCTATGCCGCCGTGTCCGTCTATTTTCATATCGATTATTGCAACGACCCGAGACGAAAAGCTCTGGATGGTAGTTTTCCTGCGCATGAATTGTTCGTACAGCGTCTCTACGAGCAATACGCACTATGTCGGGCCGTTCATTATTTCCTCCGTCGCCGCGTCCAGCATTTTTGCGGAAACATGGGTCGCGACTAGCAATAATACTAGCTGTGTCTGACCTGCATGACAATTAAAAAAGATTCCAGTCGTGCAACAAGAGAAGAAGTATGAGGGCCCAACAAATGGCGCGTAAGTAGCCGGTCCAGAATGAGGACAAGGCTACCCCGAAACGACACACTGAGGGACGATCTCGCATGTCCGCGTGTTACCCCATTGGACTTCTGCCGTCCATAAAAATAACATCCAAACGAATGTGTCGTTTGTATCCGTAAGAGCTCGGCTTTTTCCTCTTCTTGCACTCTTCCTTGCCGTTCATTTTTCTCTCCGTCTTCCTCACGGGCGGCAACCCCCGTTCTGCCCGATCACGGCAGCCGTGTCCTTCCTCCGGGTCATCCGTCGTCGCTCAGGGATGCAAGAACGGTATGAGGCCTTGCGGGCCGTGCCGATCCCGGGCAGTCGTCCAAAAGAAGAAGAGGGAGACAAACGTGATAAAATTGCGTTCATATAACCTCACTCGCTCCCCCATCATTCCCTCCGCCACGATGGCCTTTTTCGTTGCACGCTCGCTCATAAAATGCTGGTGGATCACGTGCTACTATATCAGGCGCACCGTGGTGGCATAGTTGTACATTTCTCGTTTCGCATGGCATGCCCGGCAGTCATTGTTTTGGCTGCTGCTGACGTCCGTGCTCTGCGTCGTCGGCTCTTGTAGCCGTTCACTCACCGCGGTTCTAAAACACCCGTCCGCATGCCTTTCCATCATCGCCCAGAGTTGCATGACGGGAAAGGGCTGCGAGTCGAAACCGAGTTGAATTCATTCGGATGGCATGGAACGGAGGCACGTGGAGAAACCAATTCCTTGCGGGTTGAGACCTGCGTGGCTTTTTGTACCGAGTGGATGCTCGAAGGGCAGAACGGCTAACCTTTCACATCTGAGTCGATCCAATTATCGCTTCCTTTGGGCCCCAGGCGTTGCGAACGTAGCCGCGAATGAGGTTGTCGACGCGACGGAGGACGTCGCGGCGACTGCAACGCGGATTACACCCAATTGACCCACAAAAGAATGTTGTGTGTAGCCGTCTGCATGACTGTCCACACGGCATGCACTGCGCACGCGATATCGCCTGTTGTGTACTCTACCCGGAGGAGCGGTTCAGCGGTGCAAACGGGCAACCGCACCTTACGTAGTATATAATGCACGGTGTATAGGCCGTCTGATAAATAACTATATGCTTTATCCGTCGGTCATCACCGACCGCAGCCAGCGGGAAAAACGGACGCGTTCGCCCGCGTGGAGTACAACAAGAAAATGCCAACAGAAATAACCAATGCTAGGTGTGAAAGAAGCCGGGATAGTGGAGATATGAACGACATACTTGATGTGGCTGTTACTTTTTAGAACGACAGAAAAGCAAACGCGGCAGTGCACGAACGTGCGAGGTAGTCCAGTAGCATGTTGTTTCCGAGCAACTTTGTTCTATGCGTGCTCTGGTTGGTCACTTAGGAGCCAGTTTCTGGGCACTCATATTTCTTCTCTCTTTTAACTACCAGCAGCGCTTTTGACTGCCACGCCGTTTGGCACAGAGAGTCGTCTCGATAGTCGTAGCCACGCCTATTTTTATAGTTCACGCCTATATCATCTCTTCGCATCGGCTCAGCAAGTACCATATTCTTGTCTGCATCAACTTTCGAGCACCACATCCTGCTTCACGTATTGCTGGTTTTAGACCCGGGTCTGCGTCTGATTCTGCGTCCCGCGCTGCGTCCGGATGTACTTTCAGTGTTTGCATGTACATCTGCGTCTGCGTCTATGTCTGCGCCCTACACGAGCGTATGCGTACGCATCGCGTTCTTAATAATGTTCTTTGCCTGCATTCTGCGACCGTATCCAACCCGCCTGCTCCTCCCTCACCACCTGCAACTGAACCGCCCTTGCTTCCACATACTTTTCCGTATCCCAGCTGCAACTGAACATGAACATTTGCTCACGTTACGTAATTTCTACTGCAAGCCAAAGTCGCATTTCCGAGAAGGCGTTGAATGGGTTTTGGTTTTACATTTTACAACTACCGCACTATTAACTGCACGCTTATTCTTTCCTTCTGGAGTTTTTATGAGCTCTGTATACATTATTCTACAAAAGAAATACAAGAAATCGATAGGATAATTCAAGAAGTCACTCAATGTTCAACTGGGCGAAAATAACGACAGTTACTCATCAGTAACCTGCCAGATCTTCTCGCTTTGCTTCCGCAGGTCCTTTCATCTTTGTTTCTTTCAAGGCATTCTCATCTGTCCTTCTTTTAAGCCTCCTAAATAACCTGCTTATTCGTTGGATCGAAGTCGCGTTCAGCCTTGCCTCTAACAAAAATCCGTCATCCTCAGCGGATTTCTATCCGATGCGATCTAAGTTATCTCACACATTTTTTTCCTTCACCGTAGCCCACTTTTAATTATCATTTTCATTTGGAATAAAGCGCCAAAAAAAGTTACAGCCGTTATGAGTATGATAAGAACAAGAGCCCCCTACATACTACAAAGTGTACGGCAAGCAAACCCCGCGTCAGAAGACACCATGTCTCTCTATTTAATGGAAAGAAAGACCTTTTTCTGTCGTAGAAACTCTGCGTAAGGGGCATGACTTAAAGTAACCATTCTCATCGCTTTCTTTTCCCGTTTTTGGACGCCGTTTTCGTGGCAACACTATCACTGCCCTTTTTGTGCCTCATGCTGCCCCTTTTCCTTCCGTTTTCTTGCGCAACCACCCAATGCCGTGAATCTACCTCTGTTTCTGAACTTGAAAACTCCGATCAAGTCGGGAACAATACTGTAAGATAACATAATTTGAGGGTGTATGTGAAAAGTTTAAGCACAGCATATGTGGTCAATTTTTGCACGCTTGTACCCATGACTCTATTTAGCTTTTCCAACGTCGATAATTGGATTCAAGAGAAGCGTAATGAGGCGATTGTCCTCTTTGCGCCGACTGACTGACAGAAAATCCTTTCTGTTGTTGGAAACAGGTCCATGTGAAAAAAACTGCGGGCATTGTACTCTAAATGTAATTCACAGAAAGTCGCATGTCTGTAGACCAAGTACATCTGCTCAGAAACAGCGCGAGTTATACTTGAAAAATTCTTTTCGGTTGTGCAAACTGCGACAGCGGTGGGTTTGATTTATTGTGATCATCTAAAAGTCCAATAAGCTGGAAGGTTGCATCACTATGGCGTCCTCCAGTGCTATAGTATCCCAAAAAGCTACAAATTCACTAGGAACATGAAATGAGTTTTCCAAAAAGGCAAGTACTTTTCACTCCTCCGTACCCGATATCGTGTCTGTACAAAACGGAGTTGGCGAAAGTCCAGCCGTTTTATTTCTTTATACTACGGTCTCCGAAAGATTTCGATGACATAAACAGGGTGATGTTAAAATTGAAAACCAGAAGCAACACCCTAATGCAAATGAAAACGGATCAGCATTGACGAAATTCGGGAGCGAAAAGTAGGCGAAGGGATAATGGATTGGAGCTTTGACGAATTAGCAGAGGAATTATTTTTCCTGAAGAAGCGCAATAGGCTGCCGATGATGAAAACTAAGAGTTCAAAGATCGGAAGTTGAACCATCCTTGTTGATGCCAAGCCCTTGTGCTAGATTTCGTACGTCTGCCTTCCCAGATGGTCCTTGAAATCTTCTTGTAAGTTACTCTGCGCACCTTCCATGTCCATGCAGTCCTCATCAGCAGAATAGTAATGAAGAATAGCAGGGTTGATGTCATCATCTGAAAGATGCATCCTGCGACGGAACCGCGAAGTTCGAAAAGGAGCATTCAGTAACGTGATAT
>JAVCKV010020348.1:0-25301 GCA_032274145.1 Herpochondria borealis | reverse complement strand
TCTAAAACAGTAATCCAATCTTTAATATGGGTTTCTGTAATCTGTTCTGGACATTGAAATTGACCTATTGGGTATTTAAGTTTTTCTAAAGCTTCGTTAGTCATAATAATCGGATTGTTTTTTATACAATTTCAGACTATAAAATTAACAAAGAACTTTCTAAAAAAAGAAAAAAATCTTAAAATAGATTAATCTTTATTATCCTCTTCTCTTTAAATACTAGGTATTTAGTACGAATGGGTACATAAAGACTATTAATACTATAATTTAACAGAATGCGGCTTTTTTGTGTTCTTTTTTTTTGTAGCTTAGATGTGAAATCAATGAATTGCTATAATCATTAATTGCTTTCTATTAAAAAATTGCGATAACCACATTACCACTCTAACCCAACCAAATGTGTCTTTTTAAAAGATATTCGCGCAATACTTTAAAAACAAATTAAGGACTATAATACATTGTAATGTAAAACGCACATTACTATGTATAGATGTAAATGGAAACATACTGCTATAGAATATCTATACCTGTATATTTCTATAACACTCTAACTCACTCTTGTTTTTAAGTTTTATAATAGTTAACAAATTTTCTGAAAATTTTTACTTGATTTTTCATCAAAATAAAAAACATTAGAACATGTAAGATTTCATGTGTTTTTGTTTTGAAAAGAAATTATAATAACAATATAAAACTTACGCTTTTATGGCAAACTTTTTCTTTTTTACTGAACAAAATGCTCAATCAACCCCTCAGTTGGCTGAGCAAGCTTTTGGCCCTTTAATAAATGCGCCTTTATCTCTTGAAAGTTATAGAGTAAATAATTTATTTACTGTAAAACCTAATGCTTCAGCTATAGCAGTAACAGACAGTATACCGTTTGTTCAACAATGCTCGGGAATCGGTAATGAAAATTTAGTAAATATAATTCTACTACCTATAAGTAATCCAAACTTCAATTTTCCAACTATTAAATTTTTTGTTTATAGAGGAATAGATAAGAATTCTTTATTTAATGAAGATGGCGTGATTAAACAGTCCGATAGTAGTTGGAAAACGAATAATATACTTAAAATATTACACGATTTACAAAATCAAATTAATATAGAAAATGAAGTTACAGATGTCTACCCGACTTATAATAGTTTGGGCTATCATTATAGTATCATTGGTTCAGAAAGTTTTAAAACAGGTAATGAGTATTTAGAAACCACAATATTTGAAGAAGATGATATTCAACTCCCTATTGTAAAAGCAGGATGTCATATAGGGAAATTCATAGGCGGAAACACCTTTGCTGGATTTCAAATAATACATGATCGTGTAGGGTATGAGACAACATTAGGAGATATTAGAACAAGTGACCAAACTATTGAAGTTACACCTCCTGTAACGATACCTCCTGCGCTACCTAATGTGGCTGACGAATTTTCATTTGCACATGACAAAGAAGCTATTTTAACATATATAGATCCATCTGCCTTTTATGGTTGCGCTAATGCAAACAATACAAAGGTTTCTATATACACAACTTCAAGCGATGTAGAAGGAGTTAAAATTACTGCTGCAGAAGCTACTAATCTTTTCTACAATAAAGAGATCATATATATAGACATAAGAAATGACCAAAACTATTCATATAACTATTATAGAAATTTCGGAAATCAATTACGTTTAAGTTTTGAACAAGAGGAATCTGAAGAATTAATAATAGAACCTATAGATTATAATGATGATGGCTGGCCATTATTAAGGCTTTCACAAAAAGAACTCCCTCAAGAAAAATCATTATCAAAAATTATTTTAGAATTACCACTTAAAGAAATAAGTTACAATGCTAATAGGTATTATTTAAATTCATTTACGCATGAATTTATTACAGAAGACAAACCTAAATCATCTTTTGTAAGATTAAATGATTTTGAAAACGATACTTTTAAAACTAAATATTCTGAAACGATTACACTTTCTAATTGGGTAAATGAAAATGGTAAATTAGGATCAAACTACTTTATTTTCAAGTATAGTAACATCCAAGACTCTAAAGCTAACAATACATTAAGGACTAAAAATCTAGACTCTTTATTCCCCCTAGACATGAAGTTGTTATTAGGAGATGACGATGTTACAGATGGAGACTTTAAAACATACCTCTATTCTTCTATGAATAGCCCTCTTATCGATAAATCTAATGGTTTAGATGATAGCCAAGACATATACCTCCCAAAGATTGGAATTGCAAAAGACAAATATCATATTACTTTTTTTGCATTCAAAGACAAGTCAGGTCATAATGCTGGTAATAATAATTTAAATTATCCATACGATTTATTAAGTACCGGAAAGTATGATAACTCTGTTCGTTTAGATGAATATGAATATAACTCAAATGAAAAAAGTCTTGGTTTTCTTACAGCTTTACCTTACAGAATGCAATCTACCGATATAAAATTAAAAATGGTGAATCTTCAATTTGCTAAAGGAGAGACTTTAGAAGACAGAGACTATTTATACTATCTAAATTCTAGTCCTATTAAAAAAGGTAATATTTCAATAGACCCTAGAACGTTTGATTGTATTACAATAACAATTGCAGAGTACCAACAACTATTACAAATAAGTACTAACAGTAATTATAGAAGCTTTTTATACCTAAAATACGAAGACCACTATGTAAATGGACAAGCAATTATAGGTGAATACAAGTTAGGTATGAAAACTATTGCAATTAGTGAACTTGATGGTTCTTTAGGAGTTGACACTACAAATATTGAAGATGAAAATGATAGCTTTTCTATCAATGTACTAATTAATAAAGCATAATCAAATGGCTATATATATATCAAAAAATGCAATCAAAAATATTCCAGACGAAGTAAGAAGCTCTTATACTTCCAATGGTGGAAATGTATTATTTTCTAATCATTTTAAAAACTCACCTTTCTTTAACAACTTAGTAAATCAAAGTCAAGGAGCCGATTTTTTAAAAGAAGGCGATACTGGTAATCACGTTAAATTATTACAAACGGCAATTAATACTTTTACAGAAAGTAATGGAATACTTCTAAACACCTCAATAAGTGGCGTTTTTGACCAATCCACAATTAATGCTATAAAAGATATTCAAACAGTTGCTAATCTTCCAGTAACTGGAGATTTAGATAGTGAAACCTTAAAAGTATTAGACCGTCAATTAGCAAGAGATATAATTTACGACACGGAAACCGGAAAAACTTTTAATAATAGTACGTCCAATACTATAATAGCAATTAATAATACTAATACACCTATTCAAACCTATGTTAGGCCTGATCAAAACTCAAAATTAGGCCCAAAAATACAACCTAAACAAGTACTTAATTATACGCCATCAAGTCACAGTGATTATGGAATAATTACTTTTCATGATTCGATTAGTATTAACCTAGAAAACCCAAACCTAAACAAAAAAAACAGGTTTTTTGTTAAAAATAACCAACTAGAATTCCCTAATATAACTGAAGCACCAGAACCTGGAGCTGAATTAATAACGGTACAACCAGATGAAAGTTTAGTATCTATTATCTACAACAAATATTATGGAGAAGAATACCATGTACTTAAAAACCCAGTTCCCGAAAATCCTGACGACCCTAGAAATGATATTTCTAATCCAGAAAATATAATACACACATTTCCAAAAAGGGATTTAGAAAAAGATACCAGATTAAAATTTATAGTAAATCTGTTATTATATGTTAATAGCGATGAAGACCAAAATATTCATAACATTAAGCTTTTATCTCAATACAAGCGATATACAGATCAAGATATAGATGATTTAAACATCTATGATAATGAAGGCTACAATCTTAATTACCAACTTTTTCTTGAAAAATTACAAAATAAAGACCCAGATTACGATTGGCAATTTATCGATGGTGATTATGATGTAAATGAAGTCACTTATAACTTTAAGGCACCTATAGAAAATATAGAAGGTAAAAAATTATGGCTTCCTTCTAGAACCTATGTAGAAGGTCTTTATTATGCTCTAAACGTACAACCTAAGGTAAATAGAATGTATAAAAAAGTAACTGTACCAAACTCTATTACTGAAGAAAAACCAGAAGGAGATTCTTTTTTTGATTGGATAGTAGATGAAGCATTTGATGCATATATAACAACCGTAGAGACAACTTTAGGCATAGGAGAGCATATTACACAAAAAGTAATTGAAACATACAGAGAAGCAAGAGAGTATTTTACTAAAATGTACGATTGGCTTATCGCTACCATGAATTTAAACTGGGATAGAGGTTTTGGAATACAATTAGATGCAGGTTTTGCAATAACAGCTCCTGTTTTTGGAGCACTCTCGGTTGGGTTAGAGTTATCTGAGACTGCTTACATCTGGAGAAAAGTAACTCCCGAAGATCAAATAACATTATGTCTATTTGAAAAATCTGTTCTTAACGGCAGATTTGAAGCAGGCTTTGGTCCAGAACTTAGTATAGGTTCAAAAAAGAAAAGTGGAGCACGCAAAATGGGTGCTGGATTGACAAAAAAAGGAAAAAGAAAAACAAGATACGAACTTGTTAATCATGCAGCAGCTGAATTGGGGGTAGGTTTTGAATCAAGAAGTCAGTACGAATTTAATATTTCTAAAGAAAACCCCGCACTCATTGCTATGATGGTAGCTTTAATGGGTAATATCCCTTTAAGCATAGTTGCAAAAAACGGATTATTTGCTGTAATGGATTATTTTTTATCAGCTAGTATAGACCCAGAAGAATATCTAGTACATTGGGAAGTAGGTGTTTTTGCACAAGGCAGAGCTTATGCAGAATCTTCTGTTGAATTTGGCGGAAATGAAAATCAAACATTTTCTAATGAAAAAGGAAAGAAAGATAAAAACCTTAAACCTAGTGGGCTATTTTCACTATTAAAAAATTTAAATTTTACAGGGAGTGGAGAAACCTTTATAAAGTTCGGAGAGAAGTTTACCTATAAAGCAGAATTTGCAAATTTACCAAATGTATATGAAGAGGGTTTTAGAATGCCTAGTAAAGTATCCTTAGAAGGTGAAATTTATGCCGAAGCTGGTCTATCCCTAAATATACGATTTGGTAACTTTATTACCAGATTTATAACTGGCGCAGTAAATGGTATTATTCCCTTTATTCCTGCATTAAACCTTCATACAGGAATTGCTCTATTACATAATTTTGAATATACAAGAAAAACAACTCCAGATCAGCATAGCTTTCTAAATCATTACCCTGTAGTAAATGCTCTTTATGGTGCTTTCGACCCCAATAATAATATAACCAAAACGATGGGACTTAAATTATCTATGGGAAGTTTAGATGATCCATTAATAACTGGAAATGAGGCTACTTTCTCTCTAGAATTTGCAAAACTAAAAGAATATGTAATTGCTGTCCTAGATAATACGGATGAATCAACTGGTTTTTTCACAAATGTTTCAACATTTCTGGAACTCTTCAATAAAATGACTTTACGAAAAAAAATGCTTTTAGGAGACGGAGTTACAAATCGTAATAGTAAAAGTGCCTCTAAAATGAGAACAAATACTGGGATTTCGCTTAGAAAACACTATTCAGGTTTTTTAAAGTTTCAAAAATCGGGAAGTATTAAAGAGTTTCTTTCAAGCCTGATTTCATTTTCAGCAGCCATAGATTTAGAAGCAAATTTTGAAATGAAAGAAGTTATTCAAACTACAAAATTCATATACGAATACTTAAGGTTTGTGGTTTCTAAAATACAATTTACAGGAGAAGACCTTGTAAAATATGAAAAAGTAGAACTCGAAGTATCTAAACTTATTAAACAAACAACTTCTGAAATTGCTTCAATTACTCTAGAAGAGAGTCTCACACCTGGCGTATTAAATACCATTTATAACAATGCGCTAGAAAAACTTGAAAACATGTATGCTAATGAAGAATTCAGTTTTCCTGTACATAAGCTTAAACCTTATATAAATATTATTGGTGATTTTATTAAAATGATGGACAAAGAAGGTATACTCTCTACAATAGAAAAAAGTGCCGATGGAGTCACTAAAACAATTTCCCCTTATCTAGATGAAATATATTCTATTATGGAAACAGTTGTATTGTATTTAATACAAAAATCGAAACTTAATTTCTATTTAGAAGGCAATCTCACAATTTCTTTAAGTGGTAGCGCGGGTATAGCTTTAGGAGGAACAAAGGCCCGACTTGGGTTTAGTGGAGAATTAGGTATTTATAATAGAACCGATTTAATCAAGAACGGTGAGTTTATACTTGCATTAACGGATTCTTATTTTGATTTCACAAATGATATTTTATCAACATTTGACCTTCCCTCTATTTCAGAAATTGCTAACTCCAGTAAAATTGGAGAAATGCTTATTTCAAATTCAACAAATAAAAATCCTGCAAATGATGATACCGAGTAATAATATACTTTCTGCTTACAGAAAAGAATACAAATACTTACACATCAATTTGTAACAAAATATATAGTATCAAATGTCAATAAATAAATTATATCCTGTTGTAACAGACTTGCTGCCACTAGAAAAAATCCCTTCAGAATTAGAAGGCATCAAAGAGGCTTTAGAAAATGTATTACCTAAAACTTATTTTAAAAACCTAATAGTTAATAAAAGCTATCATGGAGAATCTGGATATTACAGTTTAACCTTAGTCTTTATAAATCAATTGGGTATAGACATCCCCTTTGTAAGTGGATTAAGTTTAGTAATAAATGTTTTAGATGAAGAGATATCAGAAATTCCTATTGCTTTTCAATATAGGTGGGAAGTGCTAAAATATTTCAATCAATTCTCATTCGAAAGCTTCACAAATTCCATAGATTCTATTTTTGAAATTCTAATAGAGTTAGCAGGAGTTTCCAAAGAAGATTTACTAAATGAGGTATTAGCCGTTTTTTATGAGCAATCTAATGCATTAGAATTATTTATTAATCAAATAAATAATGATTTTTCAACAACTATTCAAATACAACATAATGTCTCAATAATAAATCAGATTCCAAAGGTTATTAATAGTCTAGAAAAGTTAGATATAAATTTATATAAGTATATTTTTGATACTTTTCTATCAGCAGACTCTTTTACAGATAGTTTTGATAAGTTAAAAAGGTTATTAAATAAGTGGTACGGAAATTTAAAATCTACCGATGTTTCCGATATCTTAAAATTAAAATTTAACCTTTCGATACCAGAGGTTAATTTAAGCTTATTATTTCCTAGAACCTGGTTAACACCTGTAGATGATGAATTAAATAGAATAGAAGAACCTGCTAGATCAGGACTAATTTTTAATGTAGGTGCATTAGAATACTCTACAAATAATGGTTTCCAATTTATAAACGAAAGTAACTTCTCTTTCACCAAATCAGAAATAGGAAATACAGGACTCATCGCTGAATTTGAAGGTCTAAAACTAGATTTAAGTAATACCTCTAATATCCCCGAAGCAATTGCAGACGGACGTTCCGAAGACTTTAAAGGCGTCTATATAGATTATGCTGCTATTACCCTACCTAAAAAATGGTTTAAAAATAATGACACAGCTAATACAGCACGCATTAGTGGCTATAACTTACTTGTAGGTACAGGAGGTTTATCTGGTAAAATAGCTTTAGAAGTCCTTTTGCCAGCGGGAACAATTACCGACTATTACCAAAACAAATTCTCTATTCAATATCCAGTTTCTGCAAATAGAACAAATCCAGAAACTAATACTTTAGAAACTGCAACTCTAAATAATCATGATGAATTAGTAACCCATTATAATTTAGATAAACGAATTAACTTTGTATACCCTTTTAGTATCGTAGATTCCAATAGTAGCGAAACATTAACTTTTAAAAACCCCATAGCATACAATGCCTATTTAGCTAAAGCAGCTATTACTCCTACGACTCCAAGAATAGGATTCACTATAGGAGGGTTTGAACTAGGTATTACTGCTTTCGATATTACATTTAAACAGGGTAGCATTGTAGAGTCCAATATTAAAGGGCTCATGAAAATTCCAGGATTAAAAGACTCTAACAATAATCCTGCAGAAGTTATTGTTACAGGACATTTAGATGATGAAGGCGATTTTAGTTTAGTATTAGAAGAAGAAGATGGTATTGTTTTAAAAATACCTGAAGTTGCAGATGTAACACTATATTCATTAACGTATGCAAGAAAAGAAGATCGAGGTTATCTAGACGTTACAGCAGATCTTATGTTTACAAACGACGTTGTTACAAACGTATTATGTAACAAGACTCAAAAAATACCATTACCAACCATGCGATTTTATGCAAACCCTGCAGGTTTTGAAATTGTTGGAGGAAGTATTGCTGTTCCAGAAAGTTTTAGTCTATGTCTAGGCCCTGTAGATATTAGTGTAGCTAATATTAATCAAGGGTCACATCAACGGATGCATAATGATGTCATGCGTAAATATAAATATTGGGGCTTCGATGGCGCCATTAATATTAACCCACTAGGAATAGATGTTCGTGGTGATGGGCTTAAGTTCTACCATACTATAGATAATGAATATACCGACGAGAATGGTCTTTTAAAAACAAGACCACACGATGCCTACATGCATATTAGAGCGTTAGGCGTAGATTTAATTATTCCAGGAGATGCAAGCCCTAAAGAAGCAGCAGTTATTATAAAAGGCTATTTATCCTTACCAGAACCAGGGGAATCTCCAGAATATGAAGGAAGCGTTACTGCTAAAATTGGAAAATTAGGCATAACAGCTTCTGCGGCCATGCGATTAGCTCCTAAGCATCCAGCCTTTATTATAGATGCGAATGTAGATTTAAAAACAGGAATTCCTATAGCAGCAACAGGGTTAGAAATTACAGCATTTAGAGGTTTATTTGGATACCGCTATGTTGCAGAAAAAGAAGCCGTTGGTCTCACCTCTGGAAATATAGAAGATACTTGGTATGATTATTATGTCTATCCTAAACGTGGCGTTAATTACAAAAAATTTAATACGCCAGATAAAACAGGTAAATATAAAAATCCAGTATCTATAGGAGCCGGAGCAACTATTAACACAAAAGGAGTTAATGTTGTTTCAACAAGAGTCATGCTATTACTTTCAATTCCTAGCTTATTTGTAATAGATGGACGTGCCAGTGTTATTTCAAAAAAATGGGGATTAGATGATAGTGGAGAACCACCATTTTTTGCCTTTCTAGCAATTGGAGATCAATCCATAGAATTAGGAGTTGGTGCCGATTTTAAAATTCCACAAAAAACAGGAAAATTAATAAGTGTACAAGCAAGTGTAGAAGCAGCCTTTTTCTTTCGCAATCCATCTGCTTGGTATTTAAATGTAGGACGTAAAGACCAGCCTAACGAAGGAAAAGTATTAGATATATTAACAGCACAGACCTACTTAGAATTATCTGCAAAAGGGATTCAATTAGGAGCTAGAGCAGAATTTATATTCAATAAAAAGTTTGGACCAGCAAAAATAAAAGCTTGGCTATTTGTAGAAGTTGGTGGTAAATTAAGTTTCGAACGCCCACAAATTGGAGGTTACTTTGAAGCCGGTGGTGGACTAGAAGTTAAAGTATGGATTATTTCGGCTAGTGTAAGTTTTAACGCAATTCTTGCTGTAGAAGCACCTAAACCATTTTTAATTAGAGCAGAAGTTCGCGTATGCGCAAGAGTAAAAATAGGCTTTATAAAAGTTACTAAACACGTTAAAGTAGAAATTAAATGGGAATTTAATAAACAAGTAGATAAAACACCTGTATTACCATATCCTGCTAAAAATGAAGCTTTAGCTCTAGAGCATATTCAAGGCATACACATGTTAACAGGAGAACCATTTAATCTCGTTAACCTAACTGATAAAGCTAATACTAAAGGTGATAGCTCATTATTTAATGACGCTATTATACCATTAGACACTTACATAGATATTAAGTTTTTAAAAGGATTGTCGGTTACACGCTCTAGAGACCCCGAAAACAAACTAGAAGCTCATTTAAACACATGGAATATTACAAACGAAGTCAATAATTTAATAGGAGGAGTAAGTAATCCTCCTACCGATAATCTAGAATTAATTCCACCAGACAAAACAGTAAAAGGAGGACATACAGTAAGGCAGGTTGTACATAAATATCACATAAATGGTATTAGTTTACAAGCTTGGAATGGCACTGCATGGGTTGATTATAATCCTTATGAAGCTGTAACTGCAAAAAGCACCTCAACACAAGATGTTAGTAACTATAAAATTGGTCACTGGCAAAAAACAAGAAAAGCATACGATCAAATTAGATTACTAGCAAGCAATCCATTTACTTATACCGAACAAGGAGAAGACGGCTGGTATGTACCGGAAGAATTAGGAATTACCCCTTCTACTCTATTCTGCGAAGGCCAACACAAAGCTTTACATACTGTAAACTGGAAAAACAGACCTAAAGGAGAACGCTATCCCGTGCCTTTTAGTAATCCAGATTACTTTTTCAATATTGGTTTATTATATTTCCAGATTTTAGGAACAGGGCTTTTAAAAGACGAAGATTTCTTACAACCAGAATTTGGTAAAGTTACATCAGCATATAGCAATTTCGATTTCCCTTTATCATTAAAAATACCAAATACAAACGGAATTGCTTTAAAATTCCCTAATGCCATACAAGAAGTAAAACTTAAACTATCTAGTACAGCCAGAGGTGT
This sequence comes from Herpochondria borealis, assembly GCA_032274145.1. Classification (NCBI taxonomy): domain Eukaryota; phylum Rhodophyta; class Florideophyceae; order Ceramiales; family Ceramiaceae; genus Herpochondria; species Herpochondria borealis. Next base: position 14,563 of record JAVCKV010020348.1, on the reverse strand, counting down.
AAACATTCGTCTTTACAAAGCAGTTTTTAAAGAGACTAATGGTACTCCTGTAGTTTCTTACGAATTGATTCCTGGAGGAGACATTTATAAATTATCGTCAGAGCTCTATCAAGAATTTGTTTTTAGTAGTGAAGATTATGCTATAGATCGTATAGAAATAGATCCTGAAACAGAAAACGAAGCGGAAATTGATCGCATTAGAGAAGAAATTGCAATACTATTAGAAAGTGCATTAGGTAGTTTCTCTCTAAACCCAAGAGCAGCATTAAATAAAGAAGATCAAGAACGTTATGACTTATTAGTTTCAGAATTACAAGAAGCTAAAAGCATAGGTTGCGATATGAGCATACCGCCTCCAAGAGGTATTGGAGCCATGCAAATTAAAGGAGCCCAAAATGAAGGTACCTTTATTGTAGGAGAAGACGCTTTTGGAAACGATGGAATAGCATTACCTCCAATGGAAAATGGACAGGCAAAATGTTTTACTCTACTACATGAAGTACAATGGTTAACAGTACAAGATTGGTCTTACAACGAAGAAATCCCTGGGCAAGATGCTATAAGTAGTGATTTTATGGCTAGTGTAGAAGCTGTAACCCAAGTAGCAACACCTATATGGAGACCAGACACAAGCTATAGAGTAACATTTACAGTATCCGATTTAGTAGATAACGATAAAGTACACTCTTTTCCATACCGATTTGGATTTAAAACAGCAGGACCTATTGGACATTTTCATAATGCGCCTAATGTAAACTATGGTGGAAAAAGAGATAGTAATGGACAATTAATAGATCCAGACACCTATGCATTAACAAATCTTTCTAACTATATAGATTATCAACGTTCGTACCCTAATGCTAACGGAAGTCTACTTAATGCCAAACCATTGTTTTATGGTACAGAAGATGGTAACAATGAGATTAAGTTGTTTTTCAACAAACCTTATCTCAATCACATGATGGAAAATTGGGGAACCTTTGGTGCATTTCCAGAACTTTCAGGACGCATGCAAGTAATTATTAAAGACCCTGTTGAAGATGTAACTCTAAACAACCCGCCTTTACCAGATGAAAACACGACTGAGATTCCAACTGGTCTAGAATCTTGGGATTCAGATGCACATCCTCAATTAGCTTCGTATGTACAGAAACTTCAAAACATGGTAGACGGTACAAATAGTGATGACAATTTAGGAAGCTGCCATATAGAATTAGGTGATGTTATTATACCTAAAAGTTTTAATACGACAGTTCAAATTAATAATCTAAAACCACAAAAACTATATACAGCTATTGTAAATAGCCATTATGAAAATAATATAGTACAAGTACATGATTTTAATTTCCAAACCTCACGTTATAATAACTTTAAAGAACAAGTAGAGAGTTACTTACTTAAAGACTTAGAAAATAATATAACAGGACGAGCTGTATACAACCTTAGTCTTGAAGCAACAACAGCACAAATTAATGAAGCATACACATTAGTAGATAGTGGTTTAAACACTAATGCTTCTGCTAAAGAAATCGACCCTTTCGATAGAGCTGTAGAAGGTTTATTAGGCATAAAACCAATGGATCCACCTGCGACTACAGAATTTAATATGTTAAACAATACTGAAGGTACTATAGTGGGGATTCTAATCCGTAATCCAGAACCTTTTAATAATCCTAATATACCTAGAGACATTATTATGGGCACTACAGATAGTCGCTTAAAAACCATTTCGGTATTAGATAATAGCGAAAATGATAATGTAAAATTTAAGGTGTTACACTCTAAAGATTATGCACAATGCCTAATTATGAAACAAGAAATAAGGGAAGACATACCAATAGTACAAATCTCAAATTACCAGCGTAGTATCGTCTTCAGGTATTTAAAATGGGATGGTAATAGCTATACCGAGCAAACAGAAGTAAAAATAGAAAATTTAAGAATTAATAATTAGTAAGGAGTTATGGGAAGTAAATCGTTTATAAAAACAATATCTATTGCAAGTAGACAATTAACGCTTTTGGGAGAAGCTCATGGACTACTTTATTGGAAATATGAAAATTATGCATCAACTCTTTTAGTTACAGAAGGAGATAAAATAGTTCATGTAACTAATTATGCGCTTCAATTAGAAGATACAGACAGAATAAATATAACTAGTGTAGCTCCATGTAATAACGGAGACACAATGCTATGCGGTATATATCGATCAAAAAGTTATGGATATAATTTTAATTTCATAATTAGAATTAATTCACAGAATGAAATCCTTTGGAGTAAAGATTATACGTATGAAGAAAATGCAGTTTTAGGAAATCTTCCAAAAATAAAAGCCTTACCGCAAGGCAAATATGTTATACTTCTAGGACATGTTATATTTATATCAGATGAAAATGGTTTTATTTTAAATTCTGTAATCCATAATAATGATTATCAATTTGATAATCATACTTTAAAACATATTTATTTAGACATAGAAATATTTGGTAGTGAGATTTTTTTACTTGGTGCTCCAGTTTATATTAACAATCCATCCATTAGTACTAATGTAGGAGTCTATAAAATTTGTAAGCTTGATATAAATTTAAAAGAAATCGATTATGCAGAATATTATTCCCCAAACCCAGTTGAAAAAATATTTTCTGCTCGTTTTAAACAAGGATTTATAAAACTAGATGAAAACAACCTTGCAATAATTTCTTTTGTAGATAGAGTTTATTTGATAAAAATTAACATCTCAGATATTTCTTCAAATCAACAAGAAGGGCTTTTGGTAGGTAATTTATTTAATTATGCCGCTGCAGATGAAATTGGAGGTATAACATCAAATAGTGATAGTATTTTTATTAATCCAAGATTAACAAAAATAGTACATAAATTTGACCATAATCTTAATTTAGTTTGGTCTAAAGAAGTGAGCAATCACATTATCAGAAATATGATTGCACAAGATGATTCTATATTTCTTAGTTCAAGGGGATTTTCGGGTTCACCAAAATTTATAAGAACTAATTCAGATTTCTTTGATGATATATGCTTTAATATACCTCCTATATCTAATATAGAATTTACCCAAGAAAACGAAATTTTAATAAAAGAAACATATTCTATATACAATTTTTCACCATACTTCCCTGAAGTTCGAGATTTAGTATTTAACCTTAACGATATAACAAATTATAATTCTGTACAATTATGTCCAGATACCCCTATCCTATCTCTAAGTACTATCACAGCTGAACCTAATCAAATTGAATCAAATGGTATTACTAAATCTTTTATTAAAGTACAACTAAATGAAGGACCAAATAACCCAATAGATACTGGTGAATTTAATGTAGAAATTAAGTCTACTAAAGGCTTAATATCCGCTATTACCAGCGATCATGAAGACGGTATTTACACAGCAGTACTTACTAGTTTTGAAACAGGAGAAGCCTCTGTTTCATTTCTAGTGAACGGAGAAATGTCTCCTAACAATTCTATTGTTAAACTTATTAGCCGAAAACCTTTTGTAAAAGGCGTTTTTTACGATGGAAGATATCATTCTATGAGGTGTTTAGGCGTTTATAACGAAATATTTTACTGGACGTATCAACCAACTCGATTTCCAAACGACGTAAATAGAATACCGCTTCCTTTAATAAAAACTGATAGAAATATAAATATTTTATCAGCTATACATTATGGAGTACTAGATTTTGAAACGACTATAATTAGTATGACTATTTGCTCAAATGGAGATGCTATTTATGTTGGGAACAAATCATTAAGTCAATTTACAGGAAGATCAATCATTGTTTTTAGAGTAGATAATGAAAATAATTTAATATGGAATAAAGAGTATCGTATAGATGAGAACTTAAGACATCTTCGTGTATATGATATTATATCACTGTCCAGTAATCGATTTTTGGTTTATTCTCCATATTTTTTATTTACATTAAATGGATCTAGTGGAGAGTTGCTTCATTCTTGTCAAAATCTGTATTATTTAGAAGGTCTAGGAGGTCGAGGTTCTATTGAAGTTATTGATGATAAAATCTTACTCTTTGATATTAGACCAAAAACAAGTACATCGCCATCAACAGGTTATAGTTCTATAGAAAGTCCTTCAGTAATTAATATAATTGTTTTTGATGATACCTTAACAATTATAGATAAAGCAGAATATTTTTCTAATGACAATCTTCTAAATCCTAAAGCGTCTTTTAGTCTAGTAAGATCAATTAAACTATCCTCAGGAGAAATAATTTTAAGTGTTCATTTAAGTGGAGAAAGATATTACTTTATTAAAATTAATAATATTAATTCATTTGAAAATTCACTACAAGTTTCTCTTTATAATTATGTTCCTAAAAATCCAACAAGCACCGCAGCAAACTATGGAATTGTAGAAGGTAAAGATGGGATATACTTTACTATTGATAATATAGTATTCAAAACTGATAATAACTTAAACTTATTGTGGTCTAAAGAATTACTTAATTTTCATCAATTTGGAAACCTGCTATACCCAAATAATTTACTGTTTGATAATGAAAATTTATTCTTGATGGGGTTCCTTTTTGGAGAGTCACATAATGGTGTTAGTACAGCTTCTATTTTTCGATTTGATTCAGATTTAACAGATGATTTATGTGTTCAATATCCAGAAATAAATCCAATTCAAATATTTGAAAATGAAGTTTTAGTTAAACATAACGAATTAATAAATGGAGTTGACTTTCCTTCGACGGTATTAAACACATCAACATATTTATTAAATAGTAATACCATTGATGAGTATCAAATTGTACAACATTGTCCAGATGTACCGCTTCTTAATGTAAGTACCATCACAGCAGAACCAAACCAAATTGAATCCGATGGGTATGCCGAATCTTTAATTACAGTACAACTTAATGAAGGACCAAATAACCCAATAGATACTGGCGAGTTTAATGTAGAAATTAAATCTACTATAGGCTTAATATCTTCTGTTATCAGTGATCATGAAAGCGGTATTTACACAGCTGTACTTACTAGTTTAGAAACAGGAGAAGCCTCTGTTTCATTTCTAGTAGATGGAGAACTATCTCCTAATACAACTACTACAACATTTACTAAACCGTTTGAGCTTTTAGGAAGTGCTTTTATTCAATCCCCACACCTATACCTACAAGCAGCAGGATCAACAGATGGAGACGGAGACTTAAGTACGCCTGGTATACATTTACGATGGACTCTTAAAAACAAATTAGGAGATGAGCATTTACCAAAAGGCAATTTAGCAACAGGCACAGCAAATTATAATAAACCAGGAGATTATGCTACAGTATATAGAGCCTCTTACACAAACGAACAACTAACTATTTCTTTAGAACAAGAACCACAAGTAATGGATCACTCTAATGCTTATTGGTTATATACTATTAACAGCAACAAATACTACATTATTTTTAGAGATAAAGAACGCTATTTGGGACTTATAGACACTATAGATCCTAGAAATGGAAACCGACTAGGATTCTTAGAAGCCTATGGAGATGGATTAATAGAAGTAGAAACCAGAGACCAACTCGCTTATGGCGTAAAATTCAATACAAATAAACAAACAAGTACAAGTAGATTACAAACCGAAATCCTATCGGTAGAAGCCAATAAATTAAGTCTAACCAAAAATGTTATAGGTAGAAAAACATTTACAGGAACAGCACTTAACAGTGCGCATCAATTTGGTGACAATATTAGATCTGTACGTTTTAAAGCATCTAATTGTTATGTTACGCTTATTCATATAGAATTATACCAAACCTTCTTACAAAGTGCTAACGAAGGACAAAACTGGGTCTCTTTAGGAGAGTTTTCTTTAACAACTTCAGATGAACAAGCCTTTAAACGTTTAGAAAAATCACCAGATACCGTGCATGGAAAATGGCCTAGATACAATGAAAATTGTCCTGTAAATTTAGATAATTACAGAGATAAATGGAATGGTCCTAGAGAAGAAGGCGATAGAAACCTAAAGCAAATTATAAAAAAATATATTGAGTTAAGTAATGCCGAAGACAACCCTAAAGCACTAGAAACTATCGACTTTACAGACCCTAGTATAACCGATGGATTACGAGATTTACAAGAAGTATCTAATTTAAATATGTTATTCCTGGCAGGAACAGATTATCACATGGCAAGAATGATGGGACTTGGACATTTGGATACGTCTATAGAAAATGATGATCAAAAGTTCATTTATATGGTAGAATACCACACCAAAGGAGATTTAGGTGGTGCAGCTGTTTTGGGTGGAGGACTTTTAAACCCAGATGGTGTACAGCATTTATACATGACGGTTCCTACGAGTATACATGATAGCCGTTTACCTTATCCTGTAGATTTATTAAAAATAGAGCCGGGTATAAAAAGAACTGGGCTAGATGAAAACAGTACCCTAACAAATCCAGATGGATATACCGACATAGGAAAACAACGCTATTTATCTATTTATGCAAAAGAGCAAATAGAATATGAAAACGAAAGCTTTTACGAAACTGCCGTTAATTTTAACTACTCGGAAGCAACTCACCCCGTATATGCAGGAATTTCATATAAAGAAAAAGGCACAGGAAATAACTGGATAAAACCAGAAATATCAAGTAGCGCCGACTATTTAACAGCAGGCCCTAACCCAACAAGTGAAACCGTACCATTACCAATTCCATTAATGGGAGAACCTTTGTTTGTACACAGAGTTGTAGAAGAAGGCACACACCAATATTTAGGTTATAGTATTAATTGGTTTGGACGCTCTAACGCAAGTACAGAAAATCCATTAGAAATTAGAACAGAATTCCCTACTATTAATTTGCTTAAACCAGCGGCAGCATTACACGCATTACATGTAGTAGAAGAAAACCCATTAATTCTAACATCGGCTAACGAACAAATACGTCTAAAAAATAATCAGGCAGACGACTCCACTATTGCAAGACTTTTGTTTAGCTACAACCATGAACAAGAACTAATTAATTACCCCGTAAGCGATGATGACCGTGTTTTATTTACAGATGCAGAGTTATTAGCACCAGCTGTATTTAGACCCGATAAAAATGACATTTTCGCAAATGAAATTGAAGTCTTTTTTAGAAACCGTATTCCACAGAATATTCGCGGAAAAATTACTGCAATAGCAGATGACCCAATAGACCAAGCCATTTCTATATTAACAACAGAAGATTATACACTATATAGCGAAAAAATAAAAAATGAAAACTCTGGTGAATACGAGTTTGTAAAAATAAAACCAGAATTACCAGAAAACATACCAGAAGTAAACTTTACTGGAGGACTCTTTATTTTAGGACAGCAACAATTTATTATACATAGTATAAATGTTGATGGTAACGGATATGCACGTATTAAAGTTTACAAAAAAGCGGTAGGAGAAGCATTATTAGGCAATGCAACAGAAGGTCTATTAGAAGGTCCTGATATTTCTGGAGATGACATATTTATGGCTATCGAAAATATGCTAACAATAGATAGTTGGGGCACAGGAAACCCAAATACTTTTAAAGTACAAATACCAGATGAAGTCTCCACTATACATAGAACTCTGGTAGAAACAACAGGAGGATCAGATACTAACGAGTTGCTTTTAGAAAAATCTAGAGGTCTCTATGATGATGCTGTAACAATAACACCGGTATTAGAAGCCAGTGAAGTAGACGAAAACAATCAAGAAACAGCAACAATACATAGAGGAACCTATAAAATTCAGTTAAGTAAAACACTAACACAACATCCTCAATTTAGCACAACAGGCAATTCTGTAGAATGGCAAGGAGGAGCTATAAGAATACCTACAGAAGCAAACCCAAAAGACACTAAACGCACACTTAAAGTCGTTAAAATTGAAAACGTAGGTAGCACAAACGGTTTAGTACTTTACGCAGTTGACGATACATTTACTCAAGAAATAATAGATCCAGATACAGGAAAGATAATAGGATATCAATCTGAAAACCCTATACTAACAACAGGAAATATTACAATTAATTTTTATCCAGGCTATACAGTTTATTTGTATGCAGATTCTAATTTCGGATTAACAAATAGTGCTCTACAACCTTCAAACAATGAAAGCATTAACTATTCAATTTTTGGAGTACGTACCAAAGGTGATGAATATAAACATACCGAAGGAAATCCTCCTGTATTTGTAGAAACACACTATTCAAATATAGGAACGCCTACAAATATGTTTAGTCAAGCTATAATTCCACCTCTAAGACCTCAATTACCTATTGGTGCGAATTATGCAACAAGACCAGATAGTTTTGGTAAAGCCACTTACACCTTTACAACGGCTTTTAACCATAAACCATTCGCGTTACAATACAGCAGAACAGATGAACAAGGTATTTTAAACGTACTCTATAAACCATCAACTATAAATGCTATTAAAGCAGAACTTAATACATTATCCAAAGATGTATATGCTACTTCTAGATGGAAAAACCTTATAGGATTTAACTATAGCTCACATGGTGGAGAATTTGAAAAATTCCCAAATACAGAAAATGGATATAGGTTTCCAAACCCAGACAATCCTACTCTATTTCAATTAATTAATAGAGACATAGATAAATTTAATCTCGAAGAAAACCCTTCACCTAAAATAAAAGCTATAACTGCTGGCAGTATAAACCCTGGCTCGATAATTATTCCAGGTATTGGTTCAAAAGATGAGACCATATTAACACATTATATAGAAAAAGCAGTATTAAGTGTATTTGTACCTTTAACAGAAATACCATTAATCTATAGCCAAATAAGAGATGATAGTAACTATCAACCTATTAATAAAAAACAAGTTATTAGAGATAGAAATGGAACACTATTAAAACCTACAGATAGTGACTATGATATAGCACCTATGGCAAAAAGAGTTGCCAATAAAAACGAACTACAGTTCACAGACTTCACACTCGATGGAACGTCAAGTAACATTTATTTTTATACAGTACGCGAACTTTCTAGCGCTATGCAAATGGGAGATTACAGCCCAGTAATTGGTCCTATTAATCTAGTAAACACAAACCCACCAATTGCCCCAGAAATAAGAAGAGCTATTCCGAGATTAGCAGATAAAAACTATGGATTAAAACAAATTCCTTTAGACTTTGTTTCTATAGAAAACCTTACGATAACTGGAGATACTATTATTCATGAAGGCGGCGTATTTGGAGGAGCTACAAGCAAACAAATACTAGAAGGTAATGGTATTATTTCTTACCAAGTAAATGCCGAAAGTTCTATTATTATTGGTTTCGCTAAAATGCATATAAACAAAGAAACCGAAACTGTAGATTACGGATTTATATGTACTCAAGCAGGAGATTTAATCGTACGAAATAAAGGGATATTAACCACAGTAAGTAATTATGATAGTGGAACTCTATTACAAATTGAAAGAATAGGTAACACTCTCTACTTTCTAAAAAACAGTGTAGTATTACACCAATTTGAAATTGAAACACCTACAGATTTACAAGTAACGATTTCGGTGAGAAATAAAATAGCAACAGTAACTAATATAAAACTATATTCTTCCGGAAGATATTATGATACTGAAATTTTAGAAAGCAATACGTTAGAACCATTACCTATTACAATAACAAATTTAGATAATAGCACGCTTTCAGCTGAAGGAATACTAGCAAAACAATCTACAACAAATGCTTGGGATAGTGGCGCCATAAGTTTAGAATATATCCCTTTTTACGGATCACTCTCTTTTAATGTACTATCTAACAAAATCGTAGCAGTTGGCCTAGCCACATTTAATGAAGAAAGACATCTAAACTCTATTGAATATGGTATTAGAACTAACGATGACGGACTTCTATATATTACTAGTAAAGGAGAAGATCTAATTACAGGTGTACCCTATAATGAAAATAGTAATCTTTCTATAGAAAGACGTAATCAACTATTATTATTTAAAAATAATGGACGGACATTTTATCAATTAACACTAGATGAAAACATGTTGTTATGGGCAGATTTTGCAATTCACAGTAACGATGGCACAATTTCTAATATAGAAATTAACGAAACAAGTCGTATTAATAAAAACTATCTAGACACTACGATTTCTGTTCCAGCAATCGCACTAGAATTTAATGGCTACCCTGTAAACCAAAAAATTAGTACGTTAAATCTTTACAGAACGTTAGATTCCGCTAAATCTTCTTCTGTAAGAAGTATGGACTTAGTAAAAACTGTAGATTTAAGATTAACGGGGCAAGTTGGTAAAACTGTATTAAAAATTACAGATGAATTTGAAGACTTAGCACAAGTTCCATACGGAGACGCCATTTACTATAGAGCCACAGTAAGTAGAGAAGTTACTTATACTTTAGAAAAAGAAGGCAAGAACAAAACGATTACAGAATTGGCTCCCTCTAATGCTTCTAGGTTAATTATAAGTACAATTACAGAATCTACAAACCCAACAACACCAGAATTATTTTATACTGTTGATACAGCTTCAGGAAATAACGGAGGAGAAAACATAAGTCTACAATGGAAACGTACCGTTTACAATCCTAAATACTTTGTATTTAAAATGAATACACAAGGAAACTGGGTTAAAATTCATGAATTTGAAAGTAACGAAGACGTGGTACGTTTACAATTATCTACAACGTCTCTAACACCGGAAGAATTATCGTTAATTGATGAAACATTTCATCATTTTAGAGTAAATGTAGAGAATTCAGCAGGCTTATCTAACATAGATAAAAACTTAATAACCATACCTGGCAATAAAATTATAAGTCAATAACAAAAAAATAAACAATAAAAATGGAAGAATTAAATGACAACTTAAAATCGAAAGACACCCTTAAAACATTTTTTCAAAAAGGAGATATTCCAGAAGAACATCAATTTTCAGATTTAATAGATGCTTTTAGACATATTAGTGACGGACATACCATTAAAGAAGTTGTAACTGCCCCAAATGGTATTACAAGCATAACCCTATCTAATGGTACAATTGTAGCTATAACACCTCCAGTTAGTGACGAGTATGTACCGAAAACAGGAGGCACCTTTACAGGTAAAGTAGGTATTGGCACCTCTATACTTGCTGGTTTATTAACTCTAAATGGTAATGATACAAACTTACTAAGACTAGAAAATGATACTCCAGATAAAGAAGCTAACATGAGATTTCGTTCAAAAAGTAATTCTGGAGGAACATTACATTCAGATATATCATTATATGCAACAGGTGAAAACCAAGGTTATTTAGGTTTTAAAGTCCCTCATAATAATACCGTAAATGCTGGTTATAATATGGTTATTAATCATAAAGGAGAAGTTGGAATTGGTACGCCTACACCTGGAGCATTACTAGAAGTAAAGGGTACCTTTTCACCGACACGACCTCATCTTGCTGTTAATTCTGTAGACGAGCATGTCTCTATAGATTTACAACATCAAGGAGTTTCTAAAGGGTCTATGTGGTATAATGCCGGAATTGATACAATGGCCTTTGGAAAAGGAATTAGTGCTAGACATACGCTTTTTATAAATAGCAATGATAATTTTGGAATGGGTACAAATAATCCCGCACAAAAACTTCATGTTAATGGAGGTGTTGTTAGAATAGAATCTCCTCACGGATATTCAGATATAGGGTCTAGAAATGAGGACTGGTTTCATTTTGAAACAGACAGACCTAACTTTTGGTTTAATAAAGGGATTCAATCGAATGGTGATTTAAAACTTTATCAGAAAGACACTTATATGAGGCATAGTGATGGTGCCATATTTGAAAACAATAAAAGAGTTGCGACTCAAGCTTTTGTAAATAATTTTTTTACGGGAAACAAAGCTAAAGATAGCGATAAACTAGACGGCAAAGATAGCTCTGCATTTCTTTTAAAAACAGGAGGTACTATGACAGGTGATCTCATCATGACTAATCGTGTCGTAAAATGGGCGGAAAATTCGGATGCAGCCTCTATAGGATTTCATAACGAAGTAAACGATGTTAATTCATATATGTATTTTAAAACAGCAGACAATAGCGATGAGCACTTTAGATGGATTCATAAAGATTACCAAGAATCAGCTAATCAAGAATGGATGCGACTTACAAAAGATGAATTAACAGTTAATGGTAATGTAAGAGCAAATAGAGTTATAGGGCTTGAAGAAATAAATGCAGCAACGAATATTAGAGCTGGAGCAAATTTTTATGAAAATGGAGCAAAATTAGCAGATAAATATCTTGGAAAAACAGCAAAGGCAGCAGACTCAGAAAAAGTAGATGGTATTAATGGGGCTTCACTTTTACGATCTGATACAGATGATATATTTACAGGAAAACTGTCAGTAGGATCACCATCAAAAAGACAGGCTGGTATTTATGGTATTTACGATTCTACAAAGATTGGACATATATGGTCTATGGGTACAGCTTATAAAATAACACAATCGGGAAGTAGTTTTGGTAATTTATATGGTCTAGCTTATAAGCATACTAATAATACAACTGGAGGAACTATGGCTGGAGGCCACCAAGCAGTTTGGTGTCAAAATGGAGTACCTAAAGTAGCACTGGGGAATAACATATGGACTAGTGGAATTATTTATGAAGGTGGAACTGCCTTAAGTAACAAATATCTTGGCAAAACAGCAAAAGCTACAGATAGTGATAAACTAGATGGCATTCATTCTTCTGGTTTTGTTAGAAATGGTGTAGATGCACATAGATCTTGGAATAATGAGTATTTAATTTTCACTCATAATGGAGCAGACAATGTAGATGCTATAAGTTATAATGATACAGACAATGCATTCCATTTTAATGCAGATAGATCTAAAACAAATACCTCATCTAATGCAAAAGTATACGCTGGTACTTTATATGAAGGCACAACCGCATTAAGTAACAAATACCTTGGAAAAACAGCAAAAGCGGCAGATTCTAATAAATTAGGAGGTTTAACTAGAACCGGTTTTCTTGAGAAAACAGGAGGTACAATTAATGGAAACTTAACTGTTAACGGCTCTATATATGCTGATGAACAAGGATTAAAAAGCGGAGATGGGAAAGGCTATAGATTTTGGAATTCTAACAGCTATAAAATTTATATGTCTGATGTAAATGATGGTACATGGGGTGGTAGAGTAAATGGAGAAACGTCGTCTGACTATAATATGTATTTTAAAATGACGGGAGGAAGTAATAGAGGTTTTGTATTTAGGAGTGGTTCAAACAATGTTGCAGGGATAGACGCCTCTGGAAATGGTAGATTTGAAGGCAGTTTGTATGCCTATGGAAATGTAACAGCTTATTCTGATAAAAGATTAAAAACAGCTTTACAACCAATAAAAGAAAGTCTGTTAGATAAAATAGACAAACTAAAACCTACATTTTACCAATGGAAAGACAAAGCTAAAGACCAAGCAAAACAATTAGGGTTTATAGCACAAGAAGTAAAAGACGTATTTCCAGAATGGGTACATGATAATGGAGAACACTATAGTATGTCTTACGATAAAATGGGAGCTGTATTAGCTGTACAAGGTATACAAGAATTACGCGCAGAGATTAAAGCACTAAAAGAAGAATTAAAATCATTAAAAGATGGGATTACCAAGTAATGGTCCAATAAGTATTGGACAAATTTTAGCAGAAATGAGGCGTTCTCCAAACAGTACTGCAAATCTTTTAGATTTATCTGTAGATTGGCTATTGTATACAAAAAAGCAAAAATTTAATAAAAACGACAATATTAGTTTAAGTCTTTGGAGAGGAGAATCTTGGCAAGCACCTACCCCAGCAGACCAACTCTCCATAAGCCCAAGTAATTATGATGGTTCTAATAACGCTATATTATATCCAATTAATGTAACGAGTAATAGATCTTGGATTGTTAGAGAAAAGTATGGAGGAAATGCGACAACATTAAGTAGAACTTATGGAACGGGAAATGGTTCATTCGATGTACAAATTTCTAGTAATAACACGGAACTTAGAACTGGACAGATTGAAGTTGTAGCAGGCTCAATAATTCGAGTTTTTAATTGGTCGCAATCTGGCCCTATCCTTGGAGATGACGGTAGTGGTGGTGGAATAGTATAATTTAAAACAATAAAACTTACAAAACATGAAAAACAATAATTTAGAATTACTCGCTTCTGCACTAAGAACAGCTGGAGTTAACTTGGATATTCCAACTTTAGATTTAGTACTGACAATTAAAGAAATAGTTGACAAAAAAGGACTCGAGATCTCATTAGGAGATATAGGTAATATTAGAAACGATGTAGCCATTAAATACAGTCGCAACGAATAGTAAACATAAAAGCGTACAGAAATAAAAAAGCAGTAATAAGTATAAATACTCATTACTGCTTTTACTCCTATTTATAGTTGTATTTTATATCTATAAAGAATCATTTTTCTTTTTGTATTGCTCTACAAAACGTTTAGCGCTCCTATTACTATTATTAAACTCTAAAGCTTTTTTGTAATTAGTATAAGCTTGTAAACTAT